>OY101451.1:6949670-7159670 GCA_956483635.1 Panzeria rudis
TTTATAAATGTCTTTAGTTCAACCACATTTATAACAAACACCATAAAGACCCCCAACACAACAGACATAAAAACAGCAACTTGTATGCAACATTAATACAAACATGCTTAAACTAACATGAGCGAATCACAAATACTAAAAGCAAGAAAAAGAAAAATGAATGCAACAAAACTCAGAAAAAGGAACAAATAAAAAACGAAAAACAAGAAACTTAAATAATATTTTGAAACTGAGCCAAAAATACGAGAATTTTTTTCACCAGAAATGGCAGAATTGCTAAAAAGAAAGAGTGTGGCTGGCTGTAAAGACGAACTCTGAAAAGTTTTGCCTATTTAGGCAGTCTTAAATATATTTTAAGATTTTTAGTGCTGAACGAAAAAAAAGTTAATTTAAAATAACTTTTTTGCTTAAAAAGCAAGCAACAAAATAGCAATATTAATATTTCTTCCACCAAACTAACACAAAATGAATGCATAAAAGTTCACATTAAAATCACCACCCTTCTTCGGAGAGCCAGAAACCAACACAACAACAAATGGTGTATATATGGAAGTGTGAGCAAATATATAGTGAGCATAAGCACGTGCTTTTTTAGTTGTTGCCGGTATGTACAACAAAGTTGCATGTTATTATTGCTATTGCTTTAACATTTACTTATTCTATACTTTTATGTACAACGTTTTATATTATATACTTGCAATACTATATAAAAATCGCATGAAAGGGTTTGCACTTTAATATGTGCAGTTAATAATTAAGTGTTCATATTTAAAAAAATACTATAAAAATATTAGTGCTCTGTGAGCGTAAGTATCATGCACTGACAAGAATGTGCATGTCTTGTACACATAAGTAAGCTCAAAAGTGCATGTTTTTGTATATTCTATACATACATACATATGTACAACTATATATGTAAATATGTAATACGTTTTGCTATATATACATACACATGTGTGTAAGCAAAACACGTGGTTTTTTAATATTTATACATGAGTTGTTGTAAATATGTGATTGTGTTTGTGTTTCTTCTGTTTCCTTTTTTTTGCACAAGAAATGCATTTGATTGGGTGGCACAAGGATAAAGCAAACATAAATTAGTTTTCTTTAATTGTCTAAGAGAGTATGAGAGAGAGCAAGAGTGGGGCACTGCTTTAGTATGGCGTGGTGAGTGAGAGGTCGGTCCTAAGAGCTAAGTATTTAAAGAAATAATAGGAACTGTTACTAAAGTATAATAAATATATACAAGAATTGCAGTATATAAGAAATATAAGAAAATATAGTTAAAAAACAAAATAAGGAACAAGTAAACAATATGGGGAAAATGGCAATCGGTAAAATAAATAAATGAAATGAAATCTCTTTTGCTCGAAAATGAAAGAAAAAAGTTTATTTTAATTTTAAATTTTGCATAAATATTTATCGAAAGAAAATAATTACCGGAAATAGTAAGTAAATTGCAACAAAGTAAGCAAGCATTTAGTAGGATAAATACACAAGAGAATTAAATGAGTTAACTTGGCTAAGAAATTTGAATTTGTATTGATTTTAAGATACTTTTAAGGGAAATTTAATACTTACTTTTTTCCTATAGAGTTTGAACAGTTAAAAATATGTACAGGCATGTCATGATTTGATTTCATATATAATGACTATAGAGTTATTCTAACTCAAATCAACAAATGGGTGGACTTCACCATCTTCGATTTTGATAAGACTTTGTGAGGATTATAGTAATGGATATAAAATGTTGGCATTGGCGTAGTTAGGCCATTCTGGGGGGTGCTAAGCCCCCCAGAAAAATTTCCAGCTACGCCAATGGATTTTTGATTTCTAATTCGTTCAGTTGTGGAGATATGACGTCACCAAAACTAAAAAAATATATACATATCTATAAATTTGTGTTTACTTTAAAAATTTTCAATATCTCCAAAATTGCTTAAGTTACAGATCTCAGCAACATACCGTTTGAAAGTTTGCAAAGCCCCCTCCACAATAACTTAACCTAAAATTTTCGCGGAGCACAAAAATATTTTTTAAAATTTTTAAATTCCCGAAATTTAAAATCGCCATATCTTAAGGAACGGTAATTGTAAAAATTTTTAAAAATATATATATTTTTAACTTGTATGTCTACCGAGACTACTTAGCCCCAAAATGGTAAAATTCTTCTATATAAAGTTATTGACAAAATTGTAGAAATAGTTAGAAAAATTAGTAGAATCTTCAATTACAGTATTTTGCAATAGAAATGAAACTTAAAATAAAACTGGTTTCTAAGATAATTATGGCTATTTGAACCAGAAACTGAAATTAATTTATTTTTCCAATAAACCGTTTTTGAGATATCCGCGAAAAACGTGATTGGTTAAAAAAATTACGATTTTCGAGGATATCTCGAAAAAGGTTCGTAGAAAAAATAAATGAATTACAATTTCGGGCTCATTGATCCACAATTTTTTTAGAAATTACTTTTATTGTAAGTTTCATTATTAGTGCAAATTACTGTAATTGAATATTTTATTAATTTTTCTAACCTTTTCTACAAAATTGTCTATAACTTTATATATATTAATTTTACCACTTTTAGGCTAAGTAGTTTCGGTGAACCAAAACATATATTTTTTAGAAATTTTTTAAATCGACCTTTTTTAAGCTATACCGATTTTAATTTTAAAAATTCTGTCTATTTTTCTAATATGTGTCTATAACTTTGGTAATAACAAATTTATCACATTGAGTCTCAGTAGTCCATGTAGACCAGTAGTCAGCAATGAGTATTGAAAAAGTGAGTAGAGTCGAATCATGATTCATAATTTCTTATACTTATACGCATTCATACTTATTGCGATGTTGTACTCATTAATACTCATACTTAACAAGATATATGACGTTGTTGATTTCGACTCCCCTTTACTCAATGTGTCCAGACGATGAAAAATAAGTATGATTCGCATATGAACATTAAAATAATCATTATGATGGCGTGTGTATGCTCTTTACGTGTTTGTTGCGTTGTGTGTTTGCTATGATGATTATGAGGTTGTGTGTATGCTCTATAGTGTTTGTGTGTTTGCTACGATGACTACTTATTCTTATAAATCGACGTTATTGTGAGTATGAGTACATCAGAGTAGTTAAATTTGAATGATGTCTACTCACTTGCATTTAAAGTTTCCTGAGTGAGTATGAGTAGCGAAAAAACAATGCATTGCTAATCTCTGATGTAGACATGAAAATAAGCCAGCATATATTTTTTGTGGAAAGTTTTTAAGTTTGCCTTTTATAAGATATTGGGACTTTAATATTGAAAATTCAGTTAATTTTTCAGATTTTTATATATATGTAACTTTGAATATAATAACACTGCGTTACACGATTTTGGTACCCTCTTAACTCTTAGCTGGCATGAATAGGCAATGAGTCATAGATTAAATGTTCCAAACATATGTGGTATCCATCACGTCTAGTTTTCGAGGTATGTACATGTCAATTAATATTTCTGCTGCCTTCACTTTACATAAGCGTCTACAACTGAGATAATATCAAAAAAAATTCTGTTAGCAATCGTCAAATGCAATCCCAGAGAGAATTATGTTACGTGCAGACTTCGAATGGTGGCTAATTGGCTTGAGTTATAGTAGATCGAAGTTAAAATTTTATGAAATTTTTAACGTTTTTCTCCATTTTTTGTACTTTCGGAAGCAATTTTGTGCCAGAAATAATTTAGAATCCTTAGTTCTATAATTTAATTGAATAGTTCATTCGATTATGAAAATTTTAAGCTATACTATAAACTAAAAATGCTATAAGGAAAAAACCAAAATATTTACCATTTTTCTTAGCTGATTTAAGGTGGAATAACTCTATACTATGACTAGGCTATGACCGGAATATGACTAAACTATGACTAGTCTATGACTAGACTATGACTAGACTATAACCACACCATGTTTACATATAACATCACTCATACATACGCTGAACATTCGTCCTTCTTCTAGTTAAGAGGACCATCCCTTTTCTTGACACGATGTCCTTTTAGATTTTGTTCAATAAAAGTGTCCTTTTTTAAATTGAATTGTCCTTTTTTATTATTACTATGTTTTTCTGTTAACACTCCAAAATATAAGTATGTATGTTACTACTTGTACTAGTCACTAATATTACATACTTTGAATTATATTATTATATATTATAAATGCATATAATATATGCAATAAACTTAATACTACTTAAAATATTTATTACATATCTAAATATCCTTTTTTTTGTTTAAAAATATGGTCACCGTACTCATACACAATGCAATATTTTGCTTTTTTTGCTAAAATAGTTTTCATGAGAACGTATGTTTGATATTTAAATTCTAAATTGAAATTGTTACTCATACGCATATGACTCGATCAGTTAATTTCGAAGGGAGGTGGAATATAAGAAACTTTCTTCGGATAAAAAATGTATAAAAGCAAATGATTTTTTTTGTTGCGCAGAATATTTAAACTTTTTAAATAAAAACCTAGAAAATTTTATTGTTTTTCCTGAGTAAATTATATTAAATCATTTGCATATATAGTAAAAATGTGCATATACCATCTCTCATATATCGTCATCAAAGTGTATCCAGACAACTTTGTAGATTATTGCTTAAATGTATAAGACTGCTAAGTCCCTCATTCTTGTCTGCCAGCATTTTCTATCAAACAACATTTGACTTTTACTTTTAAACCAGAGTTTCAGTTAAAACAAAAGATTAACCAAATACATTTTACATCTTTTCTAATATAACTTAAAGGAAGGAACGAAAGTAAAAGTTAAGACATATCTATGGAACAGAAATTTACAGAAAATTTAACAAACACCCACTGGGAACATATGAATGTTTACTGGCTTTAAAAAACGACTCAAACGAGTAATAAAACATGTAAAATCTTTATGTATGTACTTATGCAAACCACACATATCAAGTATGTATATAAAGTTATTTGTCAAACATTGCGACAGCTCTTTTATGTCATCAACTGCAGAGAAGACATGTGCTTAGCAAAAGAGTTTTTCGGAGATAATATACCAGCTCTTTGAAAACTACTATTAACTTTTGAAAATATGTATTCCCTTTTAAAAAATTACATGCCTTTAAAAATAAAATAAGTAAAAAAAATGTTAAGTTAAATGAATTATCTGCATCATTATTATGTTTCATTATACTAACACCATTTAACTTGACATATTTTTTACTTATTTTATTTTTAAGTTTTTTACTTTAAGTCCTATATAAATTCTATGATCTGGCATTTTGTTTCGCACTGTACCTTGGATTGGGACTTTTTTGTGGTGTACTGATTTCTAGTATTCAAGCGCTTTCATTTAATACCCATATTGCGAGGGCTGACAATATATATGCATGAATATAGTCCCTCATTTTGTACTGGGCGCCATTTTAGAATTGGAAGTTTTTCATAGACTACTTTATTCTACTAGTCAAACCGTTTCATTTGATATCCATATTGAGCTGTTTGTAAACAAATAACGAATTCGCCATATTTTGGCGCCGGCCATCTTTGATTTACAATAATACTGAATACACATAATCGTAACGTCATCAGATCAATCAGTCACGAAAATTAAATGTAATCAGCAAATTTAATTTTAACCGGTCTACAGGAAGGTTGTTAAACTAAATATTACTTATTATGGGCGTGGTGCCAAGAGAAAGGGGTTAAAAGCCAATATTACTTTTTATGGGCGTATCGAAGCCCACTTTTCTAGTCGCAAAGCTGTATAGTAATTAAAACTAAAGGTGTGTACCAAATTTTGGATCAATCGTTTAACAGGAAGGGACTAAGACTAAGTATTAGTTTTTATAGGCGTGGCACTGTCCATTTTTGTAATTACAATATTGTATAGTCATCGTAAGTAAAGGTGGTAGCCAAATCTCAGATCAATCGGTTAACAGAAAGGGGCTAAAACTAAGTAATACTTGTTATGGGCGTGGCGCTGCTCACGTTTTTAATAGCGGAATTGTATAGTCAGAGTAAGTAAATGTGTCCACCTAATCCCAGATCAATCGGTTAACAGGAAGAGGCTAAATCTTAATATAACTTTTTATAGGCGTGGTGCCGCCCATGTTTGTAATTACAAAATTTTTTAATCATTGTAAATAAAGGTGTTAACTAGATCTCGGATCAATCGGTTAATAGGAAGTGGCGCCGCCCACTTTTTTAAATACAAAATTGTATAGTCATCGTAAGTAAAGGTGTCCACCAAATCTCAGATAAACCAGTTAACAGGAAGGGGCTAAAACTAAATATTATTTTTTATGGGCGTGGTGCCGCCCACTTATCTAATCACAACATTAAACTGTCACGAAAGTTGAAGGCACTTACGAAATTTCAGATCAAGCACTTAACAGGAAGGGGCTGGTACTAAATATTGCTTTTTATGGGCGTGGCACCGCCCACTTTTTTAGTTACAAAATCGTATAGTCATCGTAAGTAAAGGTGGTCATAAAATCTCAGATGAAGTGGTTAACAGGAAGGGGTTAAACTAAGTATTACATTTTATGGGAGTGGTGCCGCCCACTTTTCTAATCACAACATTAAATTGCCACCAAAATTAAAGGGGCTTACAAAATTGCTGATCAAGCGGTTAACGGAAAGGGGCTAAACTAAATATTACTTTCTATGGGCGTGACGCAGCCCACTTTTCTAATCACAGTATTAAATTGTCACCAGAATTAAAGGCGCTTACAAAAATCGCTCCACAGGAAGGGGGTAAATTTTCAATTATTAAGTTTGAACGAAACTCCACAAACGCACAAATACGGTAAACTAAATAAACCCATTTAAAAATGCATACACCTTTTAAAAAAGTATGTACCTTTAGAAACGTACCCTTTAAAAAAATACCTTTTAAAAAAGTACCGTTTAAAAAAGGTATCTTTAAAAAAAGTTCCTTCCTTTAATTTAAAGCTTCTTTTTGAAGGATATATTTTTTATACTTTTTTATCATTCCCTACCGTGACCTTTAAACAACTGCCTACTTGTATGTTACTCACCCATTAATATTGTGCCCCTATAGTTCATTTACAGCTTTTTTACAACAACTTTTTTAATGCTTAGTTTAAAATTTCTTTTAGCATGACATTAAGCTGCCACTCTCTCACCCTTCCGGTACGAATACACACGTCCTAATGTAACATTTGCTTACATTTTTTAACAAAAATGATACATGAATTATATTTATACTCTTACTCATTTTGCCATTATCTTTTGTTTTTGCTGTTTTATCTGTCTTCTCTCTAACTCGCACTCCTTCCTCTCTTTTAACCAGCTTGACTGTTTTGTTTATGCTTAGCACGTTCAAGTTGTTATCACATGCAAGCTTATCATAAATGTCTTCCTTTACTTTTAGCATATCGTGGGTGAACAGTGAATGGGTGAGGGAAAGGATGAGCTTTAGGGAGTGATTTCCTTCTGTTGTTGTGTATTTTCTCTTTTTTTCTGCTTTTGTTGATTTGTTGCAAAACATAACATGTTTTTTCATATAAATTTTTTATGTTTGTTGTTATTATAGTTGTTAGATGTTGGTAATATGTTACCTTGTGTCACGTGACATGTGTTCTTATAATGTTTGTATTTATTTTTGTGTTATTGCTGCTTTTTTTCGTGTAGTTTACTTCCAGTATTTCATTTTGTGATGATAAAGTTATAAACTTTTGTCATACTTTCTACTTGATGGATTTAGCATTTGTTTTTTAGGGTTGTCTGATGGTTGCTTAGAAGTCCAGGTAATTTATTTAATGTGTGAAATAAATTTATTATTTTAGAACAGTTAAATAAATGTTAATTAGCTTGTGCTTTTAAATCAAATGAGTTCAAACGCTTAGATTAACAAGAAATATATTCTATTAAAGCTGGTCTGTGGTTACAATTCCAAACCTAAAATACTTGTAATAACTTTAATATTAACTGAATGAGAATTTTATCAATCGTACAGTAAAAGGAAATATAGTTAATCAATTTACAACTTTTTGTAATAGCTGTAGATCGTATACATTTTGTTGATACTTGTCTAACAATTATGTTTCTTAGAAATTGCCACGAACATTTGAACAACATACAACTCATACAATAGGCTGTGAATTGTGAAAGCGTTGGACTAATTGGCCTGGTGTGTGTATGTACGAGTGTATGTATATATAAAATTTAGATGGTTGATTTTCAATTATACTTTGATTAGAAACAATTAATGTTTTATTCTACAATTCCCAGAATTTGTTCTCTTTGTACCGAAAATCTCCTTTAAATTCCCTTAATTTTTTTTTTTGAAGCGAAACTCTTTTACAGTTTTAGAAAGACATTTCGTGACCTCATAAATTTTAGCCAAATAAAAATAGCAACAGAACACGTTCAAACAAAAAAGAGGTAAAAAATCATACAGTAAACACAAAATGTTCTGACATTTATATTAATAGGCAGGCATTTTTGTATACAAACTTTTTCGCCACTCATATTTCTATTCCTGGCTATTTTTCACTCCACAAAATTTCCATTTAGCTCACAATAAAAGGACTATAATATTTCCTTTTTTATTCGTCATGCTTCTTCTGGCCTAATATTAGCAGTTTTTAGTCATGTTTTGACACGTATTTAAAGTATTATTTATATTTGTTTTTTTTTTTAGTTTTCATTCAATTTAAATAACAAAATTATAGCTAAACAGCTCCATGAAATTTCTTAATAAACATTTTCAACATTTTAAGCAAAATTTCAGCAAAGTTTCAAGCAAAAGTCTTAAGGTTTTAAAGGAATGATAAATTGTAGGTTTCAGCTATTAAGAAGTTGGGAGTAGAGGTGAATAGGCGGAAGACTTAGCGGCACAAGGTGTTAGTTATTTCAAGTGGAATTATTATTTGAAAACTGTGATGTCTGTATAAAATATTACCGCTTTTTAATCAAAAGTTTGCGTGTTGAATTAAATTTGAAGAACGAAAAAAAGTTAAGTTTCTTGTCTTGCCGTAAACTTGTTTAACAGATATTATTAAATAATTTTCTTATGGTTTTATTATAATTTGCAACTATGTTTAAGTTATTAAGTTGTGTGGAAAAGCAATACAGTAAAAAAGGGACTAAATGTCAAAACATTATTTCTAACACATTTTCTCACTTCTATAAAAGGTTTACTAATTGTTTTCGAAGGCCACCGTACATCCTCATCTGCCACATGAACGCAGAAGAAAGGAAAGAAAATAAAGCCTTTTATCAGTGAATGGCGAACAGGTATTAATATGAATACAAAACATATGAAGAGCTTTTAAAAAAGATCTAGCTGCCAGTAGTTGAAAAATATTTACTTTATGAGGGCGTGGCAAAGTCGTTTTTTCTGGAATGAGCTCAAAACGATGTACATGATTGCTTCTAAATTTTTTAAGTTTAAAGTTTCATAAGAATGTCTTATATCACGTATCACAGCCAAATTTTCTAGTCATAATATTGTTTTGTTACGGGAACTTAATGCGTGCATCAAGTTTCATAAGAATCGGTATAAAAGAAAAGTTGTAAAAAAACTGACGCTAGATTATATTACAAATCCGCAGACAAAAACAGTGAAACTAAATAAAAGCTTTTACTGAACACTAACGAATAATAAATAAAACTCTCGTATTCTTTATCAACTAAGCGCCATATAAAAATTTAAATAAAAATGAAACATGTACATTGGATGAAATGTGGGTCTTTGGGGGACTTAAATCACTTTTGGTGCAAAAAACTAATTTTTTTGTAATTTCAAGTTTTTATGGGTTTATGCTGGACTTAACCCATCACCTATGATTGTTTTCGATCTGTTTAATAAAATTATATATTTATGGTGAATATAATGGCTTCTTATTTTTTTTCTGGGTATGTGTATTCAAGTTTCGGCAGTTTTTTAAATTTATTTATTGATATTATGGGCTTATTGTGAACCTTAATCACGTTTAATGCGAAAATGTGCCAGCAACCAACCTTTCGGAGAGTTTATTCGGAGTTATTTAAATTTATCCCGAGTTTTTATAAATTTTGTGGTGAATATAAATAATGCACTTTTGATGTATATTTTTACACTAAGAATTTTTTTCGGAGTATGTACATATATTCAATTGTTGGCAGTTTTTTATTTATTTAGAGAAGTTATGGGTATATGGTGAACTTAAATCACTTTTAGTCCGAAAATGTTCAAAGGATCAACTTTTCGGAGATTTTTTTTTGAGTTACTTAAATTTATCACAAGTTTTCATAAGTTTTGTGGTGAGTGTAAGGCATTTATAGCGCATTTTCGATTATATGCCATATATCGAATTTTCGAGAATTATTACATTTTTTCGGAGTAAATTTAAGCTGAGGCAGTTTTCAATTTCCTGTATTGAAATGGTGGGATTGTGGTAAACTTAAATCATTTTCAGTGGGAAAATGTGTTAGATATTTACTTTTCGGAAAACTTTTTTTCGGAGTAAAAAACTTTTCCCGGGCTTTTTATATCTATAGCGAATAAAAAAATTTGCAATTTTATGGCATTTTAGAACATGTGCTTGAAATCGAATAGGCATTTAGTTTTTCGGAGTTGGTTCAATTTTAGTAGTTTTTGATTTTTTTTACTTTTTTTATAAATGAAGGGTTGCTTGTGAAGTTAACTTACTTTTAGTGCGCTTTTGAAAATGTGTTAGATATCTAATTTATGTAGATTTTTTTCGGAGTAACTTAAATTTGTTGAGAGTTTTTCGTTTTTTAAAGAAAATGTGTAATTTTGGAAGCCGTTGATGCTAATTTGAAAATGAAGCGTTGAATTGATGTTTCGGAATAATTTCACTTTTATAGAGTTTTGAGTATTTTAGGGAAATTAGGGTTTCCTGATTCTTGAACAGTGCTCTTGATGTATATATTTTTAAATATGTATGTGTTTAGTTGCGAATATTTAAAAAAATTTCGATTTTTTCGGAGTAATTTTGATTTATTTTTAAGTTTCAAGTTTCCTTTAGAGATATGTTTTAGATATGTATGTGCTTCTGACGTTTGTATGACACTATTGGTGCATAATCGAGAATATGCTATATACTGAACTTTCGGATAGTGAACGATTTTTCGGAGTAAAATTTTATTTTTCGGGCTTTCGATTTCTTTTGTGTAATTTTGGGTTAATGATGATACATTTCAATTACTTTTAGTACACATTCGCTATTAACTTCTACATTTCTAGGATCTGTTTTTCAGATCTATTTAGATTTTAGCAATCTTTCGAATTTTTTAGTAAAAGTGTAAGTTTCTGACAGCTTGCAGAGACTATTAGTGCATTTTCTAAAAGTTTTAGAATATCGCATTTTCGGAAATTTTTCGTTTTAGCTGAATTTAAGACACTTGGTAAATTTTTTACATATAAAATTTTTGGAAAATTGGCGGACTTTTTTGGTAAATTTTTTAAAATAAAATTTTGGGAAAATTGTCGGTTTTTTTTTTTGAGAAATTTTAATGTGTTTCTGATGTATTTAATATTGTTGTCGTGTTCCGGATTTTTTATTTAATTGAATACGACCAACTATTCTCAGCTTATGTTAATAATTGTCATGCAATAGCTTCCTTTTTGACATAACTGTATATCTCGAAAACTATAAATAATTCGAAGGAACCGGGTTCAGTGCCCCAAATACCATAAGAAATATTTTTCCATTGTTCCAATCCAAAACCTTGTAAGCTTCTGTAATAAGTCCTTTTTCCCTTTAACTCAAGAACGTACAAATTAATATCCTTAAGTTTCATAGTTTTCTACGAAAACATTTAAACAATTTCATATAAATATAAATAAAATTATCTGAGTATGTGTGTATATGTGTATATATAATTGTATCCAGGTGCATGTTTGGTTTGTTGTATTTTATGTACGTGTGAGTGCATCGGTGTGTGTGTGTGTTTTCTTTAACCACGAGTAGTAGTAATCAATTTATCATTAATTAATTTTGCGTGAAATGTGTACGAAATTGTTGTTCACGAATAAAAAGAAGAACAAAATTTGTTGTTTTTGATTCAAACTTTTCCGTAATTATAATTGGTGTTGCGGTTTGTTATTTCTTAATAAAATTCATTTGTAAAGGTGTTTTATGAAATTCTTTTTTTTTTTTTGTTAAAGCAGTAATTTAATAAATTATTTTTTGATTCGCTGTTGAGAGTTAATTAATCAAGTGTTTCCTGTTTGAGGGGAAAGAAAAATATGTACATGATTGAATTAATCAAATAGTTGTGGGCAAAGGATTTTTTATTTGTGGTAAATTAGTGGGAATCTTGTGGGTTTGTTAAAATTTGAAGCAGATAAATCCAATTTGTATATCTTTAAGGACAAATGTGATGGTGATAAAAAGGGCCATTAAAATGAAACTGAATAGTTTTTAAATGAATTAAAGAATTTAGGAACTAAATTTGTCTCTAGCTCAATATTTGCTTTTGAACCCTCGTATTCGTATTGCTATTAAAAAACAACTGATGTAAAATTTTATTTGCTTGATTTCTTATGTATTCATGTAAAAAAATTTAATTTATAATTTAAATTTGCATTTAAATATTTACTTACTCACCCCCACACCTTTAGGTTACATATCGTACAAAAACAAAAACAATTCACAAAAATTTTCATTCTTTACTTAACAATAATTTTTGTGTGTAACAAATTGTTTATTGCTATAGTGTGTTTATTTAACTTGATATTTGTTTTTCATTTGTTGTTAGATTCTTTTTTCATATTCAGCCTTTGGACAGACCCTGATGCGTATAAAGTATGCATGCATACTCTCATACTTTTTCACTTTGGAAAAATATCCAGAAGAAGAGTTTGCACACCATTATATGATTTTCAAATACATTCATACATAAACATCTCTGTAGCACAATAACAACTATAAAATTTGTCTGCTGTTGGGCTTAAAAAGATTTTCCAAAAAAAATTTTCAAACCTAAATATTTTTGCACACGAGACTGGTCTTCGAATTAAACAATCTTAACTATTTATGAAGAAACAAATTATAATTGTGGTCCCTACTAAAATCATTATTGACAGTAACTTAATTTTCAGCTTATATTTCAGCTAGAATATTATTAGAACCGCCCTCGTACTTGCAGTTTTTTTGTTTCTTGCTTGCTTTCTCTTTTGTTTTCTAATAATATTAGTCACAAAAAAAGGGAGCAATAAGATTTTATACTCTACACTTTTACACCCACAATGACATTTTTGTCCATACAAGCCTAAAAGTTAGGCTACAGTTTTTGTTTAAGTTAGCCAGGCATGCAACTACACCACACACACAACCACATAAATATTGACTATTGGGATATTTTTACAGCCAGTGTAGTTTAGAATAAAACAATTCTTGATCTCATATTGAAGGTTTAAAAGCTCTTTCTTGCACTTTTTTTGTAATTGCACAAAAAACGGAAATCTGGTCATCTGTGTTACCATAAAGAATTTTTTTCCGTAAAGAAATTTTTCTATAAAAAATCCCTGAAAATTTAGCATATGGGGCAATATTTTTGAAGGTGATATTTGGCTAACTATAGCTCTAGTAGGTATAAATGCGTACGCGAATCAGGATTTTTTTATTTTTTATTAAATATTTTTTTGATAAGATCAGACGATTGCCTATAATAATCACATATTTTAATTTTTTTGTTTTATTTTTCTCTAGCTCGAAACAATAATTTACAAAAAAAATTTTCTAAAACGGCAACACTTTTGCACCCTATAACTCGACAAATAAACATCATACAAAAAAAAATGTTTGCATACACATTTATACCTACTAGAACTATAGTTATGCAAAATATCAAGGCATTTCGGCAAAAAAAAATGTTTTTGGGTTGTCCGCTTTAAAAATAACCCCCCATATATTTCCTTTATTAACTGATATTTTTAAGACAAAAAACTCTAAAAAATATTTACCAGATTTGTTTCAAAAGTTGCAACATAGCTCTTCATTAACACACATACAAGCTTATCGTTTGCAATATGCATATGTATATATTATATCCCAATAAGCAAAAAGTCAACCATTGTTCGATCTATTGTTTGGCAAGAGCAATTTTTATCACTAATCCCTATTGCTAAGCAATTGGTAAGAAATTAGTAGCTTTCAAACTTACGATCCGAATACAAAATGTTAAAAAATCATAGCAGAGGACAACCTTTAAAAAAATTAGTTTCTTGACCATTTTAGTTAGACACGGTGGTTTAGAATGTGTCACAGCTGACTACCTGGGCATCAACAACTTTAGTCGGTTTGATAACTTTTAATGAATTTTAATTTTCTGAAAAGTTTTTAAGTAGATGAAGCAAATGAACATTATATCGTTAAGCTATCTTAGATAACTTCAAAGATATTTGACTTTGAATTTAGAAATTTCTTTTTTTGGTCTCGACTTTATTCTCTATTTCGTAAATATATAGCTCCGGTAATAGCATGGCGAAAATTCTCAATTTTATGATTTGTAATATAATTCATTATTATATGCAAAAAGATGTTTTTAATTATTTCATTAAGATAGAGGTCGTGAAAAATATGAAAGTCAAGACTTTGAAATAAGTGAAAAATTACTTGGTTTTGATAAAAAGAGAATTTAATTGTTTGTCGTTTTTCGCAAAAAATTTTTAAAAATTAAAATTTTTTACCTATACTAATATTTTAAAAGAACAGACTTTAAAAATTACTGCCGAGGAATTGTTAAAGCGATTAAATCATGCACGATACATCTAGAGCATCGGACGAAAATAGAGAATTTTTCTGAAAAGTTGGCAAACTATTTAAGAACAGCATTCTTAAAAATTTTTCAAGACTGACTTGAAAGTATTTACTGGGTTATTTTATTAATGTTGCGTATGTGTTTGTTCTCTTATTGTGTTTGCTTTTGTTTTGTAAACTTTTCTATATTGTTTACCTTAATTTTTGTTTTGTTGATTTTTTTATTAGAATTTTTGATTTGTTGTTTATTTGCTTAAAGTTTAATTTGTGGCTTAATAAAACAAAAAAAAATTTTTTTGTTTTTTAATTCCATACTGGTCTTTTGAACTAAGAGGATTTAGATTTTGCATTTAGATGGTAAAAACTCAGACACATAAAAATATTTGCAGCAAAAAAACTTAACTACAACAAAATAATTGTTTATTCAAGTTATTATTGAATTATAAATTTTTGATAAAATAAATATTTATTCATTAAATGAAATTAAAAAAAAGTTTTTGAGCTTAAATAATTTTTATGTTTATGAAGCACATAATTTTTAAAAATATTTGAATTAGTTTTAATATATTATTTAACATGTTAAAAAGTTTAAATAATTTCTTAAAAATACAATGAAATTGATTATTTCGTATTTCACTGCTTCCCTAATGCAGATGAGTCATGATGAAGAAATTTTACAGAAACATTAAAAAAACTGGAAATATTTCAGTGCATATATTAAACTTGCATCCAAATAAGCGAGAAAACTAAAAAATATCAAAGCTAAAATGTGTATTATTTGTTGCTAATTTTTCAGGAGTGTAGTCAACTTAAACTTTTTCGAAAATGCTATATTTTTTGCTTTAAATCTTGACTTTTCTCTGCTCTTAAAACCTTTTATTGCATTTTTAAAAATATGGTGAGTTAACACTTTTTCGAAATTTTAGTTATTTTCCCTGAAATCATGATGGGAAATTGTAATTCTCTCGAATATATTCGATTATATTGAATTAGATTATATGAATCAAATGCTTTAAAGTATGGTCAGTATCAACTTTGTGGAAATTGACAGATTTGTTTTCCACGCATTTAAGAAATATTTATCGAATGTTTCAAGGTGTGGAGAATTTCAAATTTTTCGAATATGTTTAATTTTCTTAAAAGTGTGGTAAATTTTGAATTTTTTTGATATATAAGATAGAATATGTATTTTTTTTTTGCTTCAAATCTTGATTTGTTGTTGCTCTTAAAACTAGGGATGTAACGAATACCGATACCGATATATCGGCGATACTTCAGATTTTCCGATACATCGGTATCGGCGATATTTTACTCTCGATACGACGATACTTTAAAAATTTTTTTCAGAGTTTTTTTTTTAACAAATAATTTATTTTTGTTCAATTTTACCATGAAATAAATTCACTTTGTTATTTTTTATATCTTATTAATATCAATTTTAAAAATTAATAATATTTTATGCTGTTATTTTGTAAAAAAATATTTATTTTTTGTTAATTTTACCATGAACTCGAGTTCAAGTCGTTGCTTTTTAAATCTTATTCCAACAAAAAAAGACACTCCAAAGACGTCATGAAAATGTAGAATTCGCGACCCGGAAGTATTGCAAATTTGGATAATTTTTAATTAGTTTTACATATCCTTGCCATTGCAAGAAGTTTTGTTTTTCGATTACCAATCACCGAATTGGAAGCGATGATTTCTTTTTTCTTTTTCGGTGTTCTATAATGATTTTTCCTCAAGGAAAAAGGATAAAAAAATTTTTCTTGCTTTTCTACTAATTATCTGCATATTTTTAATATAGATTTTTGGAAGCAAAGAAAATTTAGCTCCTTAAAAATTACTTCCAATTTTTTATACTGGGTTAAAATAAATTTTAAATATTCTCTCTTACAATGTAATTTTGTATAATAAAAAAATTGCACTTGAGTTTTGTTGATCTAAACTTGAACTCAATTTCAATATTCGTATCGGTATCGGAATCGGCGATATTTATTTTTAAATATCGGTATCGGATCGGCGAAACGGCGTATCGTTACATCCCTACTTAAAACCTTTTATTGAACTTTTAAAAATGTGGTGAGTTTACTCTTTTTCGAAATTTTATATTTTTTTCTTGAAATCATGATGGCAAATTGTAACTTTTTAGAATATATTCGACTATGTTGAATGAAATGTTTTAAAGTATGGTGAATTTCAACTTTTCAGAATTGATCAAATTTTTTAGCTCATGATTTTCAACGCATTTAAGAAAAATTTATTGAATTTTTAGAGTGTGGTGAATTTAAAAATTTTCGAATATGTTTGGTTTCCTTGAAAGCGTGGCGAATTTGTACTTTTTCAATTTACATATACATATATGTGAGACAGAAGATGTATTTAGGACAGTTTTATGAAGACTTTTTTATGGTGTGGTATTGACGTTAATGTTGTGGTGAATGTTAATGTTAACATTTTTCTATGAAATCATGCCTTATTAGGTTATTGATTGAATGTGCAATTTTGACTTTGTGTCGAGAACTTCGACTTTTTTGATTATGTCGGATGTTTTTCTTCAGATCATGATTTTTGTAGTTATTCAAAACAGTTTTATTGATCTTTTAGAGTGTGGTGAATTTCTACTTTTTCGAATACGTTTGTCTTTTAGTAGTGGTGAATTTACAATTAGTCTCTAATCATCGATTATTTTTCTGCATATCGTGATTTTTCAATCTATGCGCGTATTTAAAATAATTTTATTAATATTCTAGAGTGTGGTGCATTTTAAAGTTTTTCGAAAATGTTTAAAATCATGGGCTTCAGAGATAGTTATATATTCGAATTTTCTAATGTTGGATTTTCGCCGTGATACTACTATTTTTCGATTTATTTAATTAAGTTTTATTAAACACTTTAAGGTGTGTTGAGTTTAAACATTTTCGAAAGCATTAGTTTTTTTCTCCCAAAATCATGATTTTTTTAATGTATTTAAGTCATACATACAGAGTTTTTGATAGTGTGGCAAGTGTCTTATGTGCTATTTTTTTGGGGTGAGTTTTCATATTTTTAATTTTTTGGAGTTATTTGTATATTCGAATTTAGATTTATTTTATCTCGTTTTTTTTTCGATTTGTTTAAGTAAGTTTTTTTTTAAGATGTGTTGAGTTAAATTTTTTTCGAAACCATTAAATTTTTCCTCCAAAAATTTTGATTTTTGGATTTATTTAAGACATACATACATACCTATAGAGTTTTTAAGAGTGTGCTATGTTTCTTATGTGTTATATTTTGTGGTGAATTCAAATTGTTGTTCTACTGTTGGTTTTTTTATTGATAAGATGATTTTTCAAAGTATTTTGGAAAGTTTTATCAATTGTCTTAATCTGCGGTGAGTTTCAATTTATTTAGTGGTGATTTTTTTTCTGTTTCTTATTTATTTAGGATAATTCAACAAGAATTTTTGGAATATGGTAAATTTAAAATTTATTGAACATGTTCGACTAATTTAAAAGTGTGGTGTGTTTCTGTTTTTTTAATGTAATATTGCACATTTTCTTCATACAGTGTGGTGAATATAAACAAAAATTATATAATAGGGAATGTAATAGAAATCGATTTTTAATAGGAAAGGAATCGATTTAAAACCGAAAAAAGTTTAGATGTACTCATTATTTGCATTTGGGCTAAATGTATACTACAATATGTTTTTCAATAATATTGAGGTCCTCTTCCGGAACTCATTTCTAATCTTTGCATTTTATCTTCGAATCAGACTGTTTCTCTTCAATAACTTGATATTAGCTCAAAAATTAACTTCAAAACCGTTGGAAACTCACTACACCTTTTAAAAGCTATCGTTTTGAGATTGTCTTAGTTTCTTGAAAAATTATTCCAGATCGGTCACATTATTCCTTTTTGATTACATCTCTGTTCTTAAGTAAACTTTTTTAAAAAAAATATGCAAAATTTAAAAGAAAATGTAATCCATTAAAATTTAAAACTCTTTTTGCTACTCACAAACATTTTTAACTAATATTTATAAAACCTTTTTTAGTATTATTACTATTACTTAATATGGTTGCAAGGACATTCAGAGTTTTAGCACTAAACATCACAAAAACAAAAATGACCACAACTCATAAATAATGCAAAATTAAGCATAAAAAGCACACATATACATGCAAACACACATCAAAAGGGAGAAAACACCGCCAGCAACTAAGAATTTTAATGAATCTCTAAAGTATTAGACAAGAGTTGTATTTCTACTAACATTTTGTGTATGTGTGTGTGAATGGTTTTCTTTTTTCTATGTTTGTCAGCTAAAGAAAGCCCCAAATGGTTAATATGCCTAATATATATAAAAGACCCAAAAAAGAGGGAAAACTCGTTGGTTATAATCATATACAGTAATGGCATTTTGTTAGTCCTTGTTGCAAAAAAGTTAGAAAATCGTTTTTTTTTTCATTTTTCCTAGAAAAATATTTAAAAAAGTACAGCAACACTCGCTTCAATTAGAAGTAAAGTGTCTACAAGGACATCATATTATACCGCAAACTAAACAAACATTTACAAGCAAACATTTGAACTTGCCTGGCAAGTTTGTTACTGTTGATGGCAAGAAAAAAGTGTTTCCTTTTTAGCATTATTTTTTTCTACTTCAAAGTTTAAAGGAAAAAAATACAGTAGAAAAAACCAACAACATTAAAATATTGAAGAAATAAATAAACTGGTGTTTACTACAATCCTTGCCTCAAGCTGTTTTTCTAATTGAACAATTTTCTCTTGTTGTTTGAGTAAATTCACCAGGAAGCCCTTGAGTCAGATTAAAAGATAGAAAAAATTTTGAATTTTTTCTAATAAAATATTTAAGGAAAAGGTAATTAAGGTAAAAAGAGATTCAAGTTAAGAAGAAATAATAATAAAAACTTGAATAATTTTACTAAAATCAAATTAAATTTTCAACTACGCCCAAATATGCTTCCTATCACTTTTAATATAATTTGTTTCTAATATATTTATAATTTATAGGATTGTCTATCATAAACTGTCCCAGCGTCTTTTCTCTATCGTTCACAACTCAAAAATGTTTTTTATCTCTTTCCAACACCCTTAAGCACTCACTGACTGGCCAGCTAAAGCATATCCTTTCTAATACTGTTCGAACATATTTGTTTAGCTCTTTTTTCAACATTTTCTTTATCTAGAAATAAATTTTCATAAAGTATTTTAATTTCATTTAAAATATTTTACCAAAACATGTCACGTCAAGCGAAATATTTCTTTTTCCTCTCAAGAAAAAAAACGAAAAAACACAAATACAAAAATGGCAGAAGCTTATTTTTGTAACTTTCCAAGTGCATATTTCATTATTCATTGCAAAATGTCCAGGCAGAAGGAAACAGTTACTAAAAAGGAAATAAATACAGCCTCATTGATAATGCCACGAAATCGAAGCATCATAAAATAGTAACTGCCGCCAAACAACAACGTGCCGCTGTAATTCTTTTTGTTTATTTTTCTTTATGTTGTTTTCTTCGTTGGCAGTTTTTTATTTTAAGAAAACTACTCAATACAAAGAAGTAATATTTTATTATTGTTCTTACCACACGAAACATGACCAAGAGGTAAATAAGGACATAAAAGTAGGAAGTGAACATTGTCGTTAATAATACAAAAAGGGTCCAGTTGAGGTGAACTATTCAGGTAAAAAATAAACTTATAAAAGTTTATGTGAAGGCATGTATACAAATACGTACATATTAAAAAGTACCTTTTTAAAAAAGTACCTTTTTAAAAAAGTACCTTTTTAAAAAAGTACCTTTTTCAAAAAGTACCTTTTTAAAAAAGTACCTTTTTAAAAAAGTATCTTTTTAAAAAAGTACCTTTTTAAAAAAGTACCTTTTTAAAAAAGTACCTTTTTAAAAAAGTACCATTTACAAGAAGTATCTTTTAAAAAAAATACCTTTTAAAAAAATACATTTCAAAATAAGCACATACCTTTCAAAAAAGTACCCTTCAAAAAAGTGCCTTTTAAAAAGAGTACCTCTTAAAAAAGTACGGACAGTTCATCAGCAGGGCATATTAAGACTTCTGTGGTGCACCTGAATCACCCTGATGGTTGCTCCCAAACCGTTTGAGTCGTGGTTAATGGTGGTTAAGGCGAAGAGTGGTATTACTACATCTGATGAAGTGTAGTAGTAACTCCTCAGAGGTAGATGCCGCGTCATTTCATGCAGGCGCGGATCCAGCTTAAGCTTTTGGGAGGGGAGCTTTTAAATGAAACGCACCATTTTGTAAAATTTCTCTTAGGAACTCCATAGAAGTGAGGTATATTTTATGAAAAACAGCACGAGAAAATTTTTTTGGAACATTTAACCCTCTAACTCCTCGTTGTAGGGTTATTTTTGTACATTTCTAAAAAAAAGGAGAAAAATTCCCCTTCACCGGTGGCCTAGCGGTCTGAAATGATCTACAAAAATATTTGCCATAAAATTCTACTCTCTCTTTAAAGAGGCCCAAGCTCCAGACTTTAGTTTGACGCTAGAAATCATTCAAAACTTAAAATGTGCTTAAAGGCTAATTTCGTACTTATTCACAATTCGTATTCGGCAAAGAAAATCTTCCACGCCTTACGTTTAAGGTATAAGATGTGTTCCGCTTTTTTATGTACAAGACCATGAGGAACATTTTCATAGAAGATTTTTGCCCGCTATATCGCTGCTGAAGGGAGGTTTTTGTCTCTTTTTTAAGAAATCTACAAAAAGACCCATACAACGAAGCGTTAGAGGGTTAAGATGTTTCAGAAAAATATTTGTCGTGGTGTTTTACATAGAAATGATGAATACATCTTATACCTTAAACGTAAGACTTACAAGATTTCCTATGCCGGGAAACTAATTGTGAGTAAGTATGAAGTTAACCCTTAAACATAGTTAAAGTTTTCAATGATTTCTGGTGTACAATTTGATTCTGAAGCTTGGTTAACTTTGAAAACTTATAGTAAAATTTTATGGCCAACATTTTTGTAGAACATTTTATATCCGCTTTCCCCCTTTTTAGGGTTGTTTTTAACGATTTGTTAGAAAAGAGCCAAAAATTACCGTTGTGTGGGAGAGTTAGATGGTTTATATGTTTGAAAAAAATATTTGCCTTAGTATTTTCGACAAAGTTGCTGAACATATCCGACACCTCAGATGTAAAGAACACATAGTTTCATGTACCGATATATTGCACCAACAGGCCAAAATGGGTAAATTTTAATCCCCTCTACAATAAAACTCTGATATGATCGGGAAAAACGTCGGCACACGTAAATATTATTTTCTCCTCTACCGGAATCGGTTGTCAGAACCCTGTAATTTTTTTTCGTGTTGTACAGTGTAACCACTTGGCATGGGAGGCCAATTTAGTTCGAAAAATTATCACATTAACTAAAAAATAATATTTATCGAACCCTTGGAATATTTTTATGGGGTCCGTGGAATCCTATTTGGGAGCCTTAAGTACCAAACACTAACTCCTAATTTATTTATTTATAAAAGTCCTTATGAAGCAATCACAATTATTTTGAAATTCCCATTTGTTTGCAGCAATTGCAGCTGTATCTGAGTTATAGAATTTTTGCATTTGGTTTGTCCCTTCTCAGTGTGTGGGTGTTCAAAATAAGACTACACTGACTAGTAATAATTCATTTAATGCATCTACTTATTTTGTAAGACGAAAGGAAATAAAAAACAATATAAATAAATTATTAAACCAAGTATCAGCAGCAACAGATGTTTTATGCATGATTTTAGATTTTATCTTAAATTTTAATGATGACTTTGTGTGTGTGTGTGGAGGATTAAAGAAGCTGCCAAAAAGTATTTTATATAAAAGTCAGTTTCGGTTTTCTTTTAGTTTTCGATTTAGTATGTGAAAGTTTGTGAAGAAGAAAAATTCTTTTGACATGTGCAATTAGGTGTTTTTTGTAGTAGAAATGAAAATTTGGTGGCAATAAATTTTAAATTTCATTAGCGACTTGAGAAAGAAGTCAACCAGCCAGAGAAATGGAATAATAATTGAATGCTTGCCCATCCTCCTCTTTGTTTTATTCTTTAATGTCCATTTCTTTTCTTGCAAAAATTCTTCTTTATTACAATCAAATTATTTTTCTTAAAATTATTTTATCTATTATTCTTCCTTAAGGGATAACAATACACAGATAGATTAACTTAAATAAAATAAAATTTAAATACTAATTACTTTTTACAACATAGCACGAGTCCTTCTCCCACTCCTAATTTCAACGTCTTATAAACTCAGCCATAGGTAGAGTATATTGTCCTATTTTACTTAAATATTCCACTGAATCGGAACAAGGTTGACAGCCACAAGCGGCAGGAATTTCCAATTCCTGTTCGATCTTATAGCCATCTTCGCACATAAGAGACACAGTGATTTGCTTATACGACTTGATATTGCAACATTGACAGATTTTGTCTTGACCCAAGGTTACTAGGAAATTGAAAAAAAAAATTAAATGATTTTCGTACTAGCTAGTCCAAGAATTATCACTTACATTTATTATATTTAGAGCCTGAATTGCAGGCTCCACTACACTCGGTAAATCCTTGTATGGGCTGCTTGTTAACACAATAACCGTGGTCAACATTCAAAATCTTAACCATATGCTCAGTTTCCGTTTCAGCTAAAGATACAGGTAAACAGTTTGCTAAAAGAAAACGTATGGTTAAAACCAATTTCTTTCAAAAAATCCTTTAACTTACTTAAGTCTTCCTTTTGAGGCTCTTCCTTGCAATAGTTACAGCAGCTTCCTTCTTTCGGTGTTAGTAAATGCTCTGGACAGCTGCTAACATCCGGACATGTTTCGGTCATAGAAACTACCAGCAATATATTATTCTTTTTACTGCAGGTATAGGATGTACAATTATCTAATGACTTCCATTCTTGCATGGGCTCAAACAATTCTCCCTCAAAGACACATTGCGTTTGCACGCATTCACCACAACATTTGGTAATATCTTTGTTAATATACTCAAAACCAGGAGCACATTTGTTTTCACAAGTTTCATGGAGTGAAGAAATTTGCAATGAATCATTTGGACCATAGAGACACTGTTCCAGTTTGCACGGATCTGTGGGATGTATCCATTTTTCTGACAATCTTTTGGTGAATTTCTTATTGGGTATATATTCCACAATGCAGACATCTTTAGGAGGAGCACAATAGTATGTAGGGCAACAATCCAAAGGTTCTTGTTTCATAAAGACTTCATAGAACTCCTCTACACAGGATTCAGGTTTGGGCGGGCAAGTGGTTTTGTCACACACAGCCTTTTGGGTGGGGCAACAACCCTCTTCTATTTTAACAACTTTTTCGCCAGGTTTCAAGGCAAGTGGTATCAGCTCTTCACATTCTTCTTTAGGTTTGCATTCTAAAAAAATATAAAGAACATATTAATGATCTATTTTATCTACTTAACCTTCGCCTCACTTCTTTACTTACCGCATATATATTGTGGACAACCATCTGCTCCAGTTTTCTGCTTCTTAAATTGTCCTGGACCACAAACGGGCATCAAGGGCTCCAAACAAATTTTAGTTGGTGGTAATTTAGGCTCCGGCACGCATATGTATCTGGGACAGCACAAATCATCGGTGATCTTCTTTTGCGGTGTGTAACCTTCTGCGCAGATATTTTCTTCTACCAAACACTTGCGTTCCACACACTGAGTCTTGCCCTTTTTGTCACACAAACATTCTGTGCAATTATCCTTTTGCCATCTTTCACCCGGCATATGATCAGGATCTTCACATTTAACACATAATTCCTCGCTAATGCATTTACCCCTCTCCATAACTTTGCCGGGAGGACAAAAGCAGCCTTCAAAGCGTTCTGCCTGAGGACATAACTCTTCGGTGCTAACAGTATTCACAAAAGTGTTTGTATTCATATTAACAGCCTGGAATTGATTTGAAGTTTCTAAGGTTTCACAGGATTTGGCGCAGCCGCAAGAATAATAAATCATATCGCTGGGGCAATCATAAGGACACAAGTTCGGAGAGCGCCAATTCAAGCAAATACCCTGAGCCGCACACTCCTTAGCGTAAGCGGTCAAAGTTTCACAAGAGCCCTTTTGCGTGTTACCCGGTTGGCACATATCCTGTTGACACGAGGAAATAAAAGGCAATGGATCTACAATCATGTTACATTTGCCAAACAATACATCATCAAACAAAACCATGCAAGGATCTTTCTCTGGTGGTAAAGGCAAGCATTCTTCCTCTACATCAGTTTCACTCAAACACTCATCAGGATCCAAACCCAATTTAGGCTCATCCGCCTGCCAAGAATTAATAATATCCACCAATTCCCTACTGGGCTTTTTACCCTTTTTCTTGGCCGGATTTTCTTGTAAATCATTATTGGGATTACCATCACAATCCCCGCATAGACCCTCCATTTTACTGCCATACTTTACACTGGGCACACCAATCGAAAATATGAGATCATCAAATGCAGCTCTTAGCTCGACATGAGCTTCAGGCAAATTGAGAATTAATTCTTTACCCGGTATTTCTTTTAAATTAATCCAAGTGTCTTTGTAGGGTAATTTTTTCACCTCAAAGCCATCCACAAAGGTTTGGAGAGTCTTTGAATTGTTGGCCATTCGTTGAATATGTATAACATGATCACCGTTGAGTATGTGTAGGGATTTGGCACAGCTAGCGTTTTCAGGAGCCGAAAGTTTACCCAACTTATGGCAGTCATCCATGCTGACATAAACCTAAAGGTTTAAAGAGTGAATTTTGGTTTACTTTAAAGTGAACAATATAAGATACGATTAATCCAAATATAAACTAATTTTGATTCCTCCATTATCATTCTTTAATTCCTACCATTTTCATGATATCTGTTCCTTTTCTTTTTTTCTGTTTCCCTCCATTCATGTACATTTCTTGGTTTCCTTACTTTTTCACCTATGTCCATGTTTTTTTACTGTTTACCTTCCCTTCTGCCTCTTACTCTTAATTTTTTCTTCCTCATTTTAAATTACTATCCCTATCTTTCTCTCATTAGTTCAACTTGTACAATTTTATTGCTTTCTCTCATTCCTTTTGTACGTATTTTTCGCTTCAAACCTTTCCTTTTACTGCACTTCTTACATGTCCTTCATTATGGCCTTTACTAAATTTGCTTCCTTATACGAACGTAATTTTAATACCTTCCTTTTTTCTTACCTTCCTCTCTTTTCGTTCATTTATGTCAAAATTTCAGTCCTCGCCTCTCTAATTCTCTAATTTGTATTCTTTGTTATTCTTTTTCTTTTATGGTCCATTCATTCTTTCTTAGTTTCCATATTTTCAAATCTTTCATTCTTTTATTTTCTTCCTTTCCTTACTTCCTTTTCTTTAATTTTTCTCCTAGTTTCTTTCCTAACTTCCTTCCTTCCTTCCATCCTTTCTTTCTTTATTTCCATTTTCCTTCCTTGTCTTCTTTTTCTCTTTTACTCTTAACCTTCTTCTTTGTCTTTTCCATTCACCCATATTTTACTTTCTTTCTTTTCTTTCCTGTGTAGCTAATCTTTACTTCAAGTATTTTGCTACTTTTTCCATTCTTTTTTCTTTTTCCTTCCTTAAGGTTCTTTCTCTACATCCTCTGTCCTTTTTAACCGACTTAAAAAGAAGGAGGTTATCAATTCGTGTGTACTCTTTTTACACGCATAACTCTGTCATTTGTTAACCGATTTTAGAAAATCTTTTTTTGTTTGAAAGGATTTACCTGTAGTTTGTTCGAAAATCGGCAGGGAAATTTGCTCGTCCCACGCATAGCTCTTGTTATTTGTGAACCGATTTTCAAAATTCTTATTTTGTGTGAAAAGGTTTGCTTGCACTTTGGTCCCATAATTTTTTTTAGAAAATCGGTAGGGAAATTCACTCCCCCGAAATATTTCTTATCGCTTAACTCCTCCATTTATGGACCGATTTTAAAAATTTTTTTTGCCCACTCCTCCACCCCAAATATTAAACCTCGGATAACTCCTCCATTTATTGGCCGATTTTCAAAATTATTTTTTCGTTAGCAACGGTTTTCTTGCAATTTGATCCCTTAATTTGTCCACTACCCTCCCTCACCCTAATATATTGATTATCGCCTAACTCCTCCATTTATGGATTGATATTGAATATATCGGCCCCGGCTCCATAACTCCGCGATTTATAGACCGATGATCAAATTTCTTTATATGAATGGGCATGAAAGGATTGATTTTAAGTATTGAAGTCGGTATTTTTTCAAGAACTATTTCGATTTGGTAGAGATATTTTTCCATTTCTATTTGCCAGAAATATTTTTTCTTTTCCTTCCTTAATCCAATTCTTGCTTTCCATTTTTATTAAAGTTTTCTTTCTTATTTTCCTTTCATTCCTTTCATTCAACTCCATTGTTTCCTCTCATTTCTAAAATTGTTTCTCTCTTAATATTCCTTTTTTACATCATCTTTCTTTGTTTGTGATATTTTTTGCCATTTTCTTTCTTCATTTTGTTCCGTTTCTTTCTATCAATTATGTTTTTCCCGGCCTTTTGCTTTCTTCCATTTTTTGTCCAGCTTTTAACTTTTTTTTTAATAATTCTGTATATCATTTACGCCTTGTTTTCCTCACTTCACTCTTTTTTCTTAGTTACGATATAATTATCAATTAGTTTATTTCTTTTATTTTTCTCAATCTTCTTTTCTCCTCTTGTCCTGTTCTTTTCTTTTATTCCTTTTATACCATTCTTTACTTCTTCTTCTTCCTGTCTTGGTTGTCGTTTCACTTCTCTTCTTCTTTGTTTTTTTTCCTTCAATCATTCTTTCCTTATTTGCTTATGTTTTAAACTTTTTTTATCCATTTCTTTTTAATTATTTTATCTAATTTTGATGGAGTTTCTGACCTTTCTTTCTCCTCTTCATTATTCATTCATTTATTATTCTAGTTCTTTTTTCCTTTGCATTTACTCATTCCTCTTTATATGTTTCTATTTTTTTGTATTTTCCTTTCATGATTTAATTTATTGCTCTTCTTTTTTGGTTTCAATCCATTCTCTGCTTTTTTTTATCTTATCTCTTATTTATTTACTCATTTTATTTTTATTTGCCTTAAATGTTAAAGAATATCTTTTCGCATTTTCCACTCCCTGAGTTTTCTATATAATTTTAAATCTGATAATTTTCTAGTTCAATTATTTAAGTTCTTCCATATTTTTTGCATTAAGTTCCGTCCTATACTCTGTCTTTTACTGTCATTAGCTGTATCTTTAGCTTGTTTCATGCACTCTAGCACCTTTTTTCTACTGTAATATTTTAACTATTCCTTTCCTCTAGACTTTTCTGCTTAACCCAAAAATTCATCATCTGTAGTCCCTAATAATTCTCTCAAATGTTCAAATTGTTAATCCCTCCACTCACCTGGAATGTATGAACTCCTGGCAGAACAATATCCCGAGACAGCAAATACGTACAATTGCCATTGAAGGTAAATTTATTACGATCATAAGTGAAATATTTTGTTGAACCAATTGTATTGCACACACAATCTTTGCATTCAGCAATAGGAACACAAGTCTCACCCTTACGCACGGTACCCTCTGGACAATAACAACCCGAAAAGCAGGCATCTTCAATAACAGGACAATCATCACTGTTCAGTGTATCACAAGAAGGCTCACAACGTCTCTTGTAACAATCCGAGTGTACCAAAGGAGCCGGACATGAAATTTCTGTATGAAACAACAGAAAACAAAAAATCAGCCAAACGAAACAAAAATTCATAGACATTTTCAGATTTTCATTTGAAAGCTAAAAATACGAACACACAATAAGCAAAAACTTACCACATTGATGTACAGCTCTCCATGTAGCCAATTGAACATTTGGATTAACCGTTAAGCATTTTTTAACAAAATCTTGCAAAATGTTACATTTGCATGTATTTGCATCGCCATTGTTGGCCTTAAGGCATTCACAAGTGGTTTCCATACATTTACTAACGAATTGTTTATAATTGACCGACTTGCCACATTTCAGGAATGTTGGATGTCTGTACAAAATAACAACAACAGCAAATTTTAAAAATCAAGCACAAGCGAAAAAGAAGGAAACATAAGAAGGTTATGAACAAAAGTTTTTGTTTCGCAACCAATAAAGTTTGTCCTTTAAAGGCATTAACAGTTAGTGAACATTACTTACTTAATGGTATTGCACAAGGCTAAAGCCTTCTTTTGCAAAGCCAATGGACAAGTTTGTGCATAACATTCATCCTTAGGTGTTTTCTTGTCAAACCAGCTGTCACCGAATTTCACAGTATTAGCGATTATTGTACCATCTGGTGCTCTCTTATCATTGCTGGCATTTCCATCATAATAACCACACAAACCATCCACTGTCTTAATGAATTTGGAGGACATGCCAATCTTAATGTAACCAATGTCATCGTAAAGTACCCAGAAGCCACGTTTAGGTGACACCACTAAAACAGTATTACCCGGTTGGGAGACTACAAAGGAAGCCTTGCAAATAGGCGAATTGATGAGTTGGGATACCGAGTATTCGAAACCATTGAAATTGACACGCATATTGGGCATAATAGTGAGAACGGCATGCTTCTCGAGATCCTTAATGGTTATTGTTTTGCGACAGAATTTGCGTGTATCATCGGTGCATTGCAAGTGTACTGCAAGAAGTTTCATTAGAGAAAGAAATTTTTATGAATTAAGAATTTTTCACTTACCCGAAACCACCCATGTTGAATTGATCAAATCGCGGGCCAATATATGCGAACAGGTATCATACTTAAACTCTGTACCATCAAAAGTGGTAAATGTTTTGCCACTTATTTCACAAACATCATCCTTGTTGGGCTTCAAAACACAAGCATATTTGGGACAGTCATTAGGTTTGGCCGAAGACATATCCAATTCAATCACATAATTAGCGGGACACTTGGGCTCACTGCATGTCATGGATTCATTCTTTAGCACTACAACTTCACGTATGGGTACACAGGTGAACTCCTCACACTCATCTTCTGGAATATAATCGTAAGAATTTTCCGGTTTACCTAAATATTCCATAGATGAAGAAATAACTTTAGTTTTGGTTATCTTGTTGCCATCATTGCTGACCGTAACACGTTTATTGAAACTAAAAAAAAAACCAAAAGGATATAAAAGAAAAGTGTATGTAAAAATAAATGAAAGAACCTACGTAGAGGTAAACATGCTGGACATTTTCCTTAGTTTCTTTTCCGTTATCTTCATTTTCATTTTGGGTGGACATTCAGGTACCGGACAAGTGATGACCTCGGCTTTATACAAAGAAATTAAAAAAGTTTCTTCCTTTTTTTTATAAAGCAAACTTACTTTCGTTCTGTTGTATTATGGGCTGTGGTGTTACCACAAACTTATCCCGACAGGTAGCATCTTCATCATCAGCACAATCTCTAACGCCATTGCACCATAAAACCTCGGGTATACAATCACCACTGGAGGGACACAACTTCTGATATTTTGGACAGGGTTCACACTTACAGTAACAGCCAGCCGCCACCAAAGGTCTCAAGTCTTTGCTCTCACAGGGTGGACATTTTTTGGGTTTACAACTGCTATGGCCACCCAAAACACAAACACATTCCTCACAGTCTTTGTTTTCGAATTTCGAACCAATGGGATAGCTAAATAGGACTTGTTTAAAAAGCTGAAAGGTTTCCTTTAGAACCACAGGAACCTACCTTATATAGTTCTCCACACAAGGACACAAATTACTTTGCACGCAGCTATTGCCATCCCAGAATAAACCATTCTTACACTTGCAGCTACCTTCAGAGTCTGGAGTATCGGTTAAGCCATCGCAGGTCAAACAAGACTCAACGGCAGGTTTTTCCAAAGTCACCAATCGTTCCTTTTGCAATGCTGTTAATATTCAAAATGAGTGAAAACATTAAAATTGTATCCCGAAAACACATTTAAGAAAATCTAAGCTTCTTCCTCAGTTTGAATAAATGAAATAACTACAAGGAGTTTTATAAGGATCCCAAACCTATCAAACAACAATTCAAATAAGATAGCAACGTGAAGGTTTTAAAAACTAAATAGTTCTTGCAAAGATGCCCAACTCCCAAATAGCGAGATATACAGACAGATGGACAATATGTTAAAAAAAATTTTTTTAATGGGACTAATCTAGAAGAATACAATACAAATTTTCCAACTATATCCATAAATGGCTGAGTTATGCGTGAACAAAAACAATATATGTATGAACGAATTGATAACCTCCTCCATTTCTCGAAGACAGTTAATTTTTTTTTATTTGTGATGGCTGAGAAGTAATATAATATGAAATTACATGAAAGTTTCATGCCTATAAATGAATTTATTGACTTAATACAGCATTCTACTTGGCCTGAAAGTTCGAAAAATATTGAATTTCCCAGGCTTATCGTCCTATCACTTGACAGAGCTGAACATTGACAAAGGGTGTGCTTGACAGTCTCTTGTTCCTCTTCACTTTAAGAAATTGTAGTACAGAAATGATTATATGAAAGATTTAATCTCCTATTATAAGCACCAATAACACAGTAACTTGAGTTTAGATAGTGAATGACGGCGAGTCCTCAGTATGGTTGAAGATAGATCCTGAAACCGCTTGTGCTACCCTTTTAATTGGGACTCCTTCTAATAGCCAATCGGACCCCCTCTTTGGCTGTCTCATACATAATTATATTGCCGGCGGCACTTCCGTATGCCCTGGCACCCAGAGTAGCTCCAGATTATAATGTCTCGCCATATCTTTTAAGGATGTCCGGCACTCTCTGATCAGCTGTGATGTTGTGGAAACGCCAGATACAGCATATAACGCAATTTTACTGTCGGTACATATTTGAATATTCTGACCGAATACCCTGTTGTACCTTAACCAGTTGACTGCTCTTTCCATCGCCGATATTTCAGCCTGAATGGCGCTACATTTATTGGGTAGCCTAAAATATATTCGCCGTTGAAATGAGAAGGAATAAAGAAGTTTCCTCCATGGCCTAAAACATATCCTACATTGGGAATAAAGAAGCCTTCTCCTACATCGATTCTTGACTTAGATCCGTCAGTATATATCTCCAGCATATCCTCCCGAAGCTGCATATCATTTATCGCAGAGCATGTGCTCGAGGAAGTCACCACGAATCAATTTTTAGTTAAAAGAGCTGTCAAGCAATAGTCAATATGGTTGGAGAGATTTAGAATATATCAAAATTTAATCTATGTTTTGGATTATCGGAGCATATGTTCGTAAAACGTTTCAATGTTTGTTGAGTAGCTGACTTTATCTAAGGAAATCTACCCAAAAGTCGCAGCATAAATTAGTATAGACTTCACCACCATGTAAAGCAACAGCGGCCTTGACCACTCTTGCTTGTATATTGGGGTTCCAAGATAGTTTGCTGCCCAACAAAATACCACATAACGTAAAGGTCGGTATCTTGTATTTTCTCGTAACGAGTGCAAGCTCCGACTTCTGAGGATTAGCATTGAGGCCACCTCTGATGCTCTATCCAGTGACAAACCTCAGAGCCGATTCAAGACGCTAACAGGGTGTCCAGATATTTACCAGACAATTCCACTGCAACGTCGTCCACGTATGTTACTGATTTAAGTCCCATGGAGTCTAGCTCCATCAGTAGTGAGTTAATAGCAGAGTTCCATAAGATATGTGACAAAACTTCTCTCGTTGGGGTTCCTCGGCTAGCTTAATTGTAGTGCGCACCATAGTGGAGGAAATACACCCATTGGTCGGAAATCCCTTGCAGGATCATCATAATGGTTTCAGATGTCATATTGTTCAAAGCTTGTTATATAAAGAAGGGTCATCAGTTCATATTCTTTGCATTCCATATATTTTTTTTTTCAATAAAACCAACGAGGAAGTAAAGTGAGTTATCGGCTAATTTTCTCTTTTGTATTGAGAAACTAAAAGATGTTTTGGAGAAATTTTGACTTAGGATACAGATTAATTATCCGTTCCAATGATTTTAAGAGAAATTACGATAGGTTATTGGGTGTAAAATATTTAGATTTGGCATGAGTGGTTTTGCTTCCTTTGGGAATAAAGACTATGGTGCATTTAGTTAATGTAAACTGGCGTAAATCCAGGGAAGGGGGAAAAGCGATAAAGCCTCCAAAAACAAAACAAAATATATATATTTTATTGAGTTTCTAAAAGAAACTTTTCAATAGGGGTGTGCCTCATTTCAAAGCACTCCTCCCAAAATCTTAAGGTGGATCGGCGCCTGAATGTATAAGGACAGTTTTTGAAAACTAAATTTTCTCTATATGGGATTTCACTCAGTGTGTGTGGAAATTTTACAAAAACCTATTAAGTAAAATTAGTCAATAATGAACATATTATATGGGCGGGTAACTGCCCACTTTTCCCAAAGTTATGATGATAAGGCAGTTTTAATTGGATCGTAGCCCTTAAAATTGTTAAAAATTACGCTGATTGATTACATTGATGGTTAGAAGAGAAGTTTATAAAATCGTATTAAAAATTCAATCTTCAAATTTCTTTCTACTTACGATAGTTCTCAAAACATCCCACCGGCTCTATACGCATATTGATATTTTCCTGCCATTTAGCCGGTGATACCTTGATATATTGTGTTAGAATAGGCGTTGTAAAGTAATTTATCTGTTCCGTATCCTTATCATGATTTGCGGGGAATATTTTCGGATGTCCTTCAACATTTAAAACCTTATTCCATATAAGTTTATTTTTCGAGAACAAGACCCGGTAGCCAGTAACCCAACCATCGGGACCACCTTTGGTAATAAAGCCGGAAATATTTCTTGGTTCTAGGAAGTCAAATTCTATGTACTCATTGGGAGTGTTAACCACAGGTTTCCAACCCACCGGCGAGGACAGTTTCAAAAGATCTATGAGTTTGGGCTTGCGGGCCGGTTTGGGCAATTGCCAAATACTACTAGCCTTCATTTGATTGGGTGACATTTGACCATTTTCCACACCCATTTTGTCTGTACATTGTAATTGATCTTCCATAATAATGGGATGCTCGGTAGAAGGAGAGGTTACCTTAGCGGGTGCTTCGGTTATAGCAGCCGGTGTAGTAGTAGTAGTTTGTGGTAGGCCACAGCCTAAGAGTTCTACACGCATGGCTATTGAATTGTGCCATTTCAGAGGATATAAGCGCAGTGACTTGGCTTCTATGGGAACTTTGAAGAGAGTTTTTATGGGAGAGCGCGAATCCAAGGGACCATTGAACATTTGCGGCTTTTCAGTTTCATCTACCAAGTAATGGTAGGCTTCACCATCATGGCTGTATAGGATCTTTAGATAAAAACAATTTTAATAAAGGTTTTATTAGCTTAAATGTAATAAATCGTACCTTAAACAAAGTAACGTAATTATCAAAATCAGTATTACCCGCTACCACCACACCATACAATGGTTCCTGCTCCGGCAGAGTAATTTGTAAGTACTGCATTTGATCATTGATCATGGGAGACCAGGCGCCAGTTTTGTCTTTAGGATTTTTAGTTAAACGTCCTAAATGGGGGGAGTATCTAGGACCCAAAGTAGAGCTGGCACTAAAAATGTCATCAGGCAAGGGTTCTTCGCCCTCTATCACTGGTATCAAACTAAAGCAAACAAATAATACAAAAGAAATTAAACTCCTTCTGATGTCTTTCCGTAAACCAAAACTTACAGATTGGGATCACAATATTTTGGCGGAGTTACTGTTACCGGTATGACCACAGTAACATTGTGAACAGCCTCGGTAACATGAGTTACTGGGGCCCGGGTTGGTTCTTCCATATGATTTGGCACACAAGTATAAGCATTATCAATGCACTGGCAAACTTCCCATTCACCCAAGAAAGGCATATGAGGTTGAACATATTTTTCCGACTTATCCATGCAAGGACATTCATCCACCTCAACACAAGTATTTTCATCACGCCAATATTTTCCCAAGGCTGGGCAGTCAGGACGAGTTTTGTCCACGCAACCTTGCTTGCAGTGTTCGCCAGGTTGACACAAACCACGCCAAGTTAAGCTCTTCAAAAATTTTTAAAACATTACATTTAACCCCTTAAATGTTTCTGTTCAAGAAAAACTTACCGTGGCATAATAATGACAAGTGTGTTCACACTGATTAGCACACTCCGACATGACCTGACCTTCAGGGCAGTCGGTTAATTTTCCACTTTCTTTCACCTCTTTATCCTTGCACATGGGTTTGATTTCCTGCACAGTGAAAATATGATCGCAAACATTCATAATGGGATTGAACATCATGGAGTCTCCACAAGTCTTCTCCACATAATGCCAATCGCCATTGTTCTTTGGCTGGCAATGTAAGAATTTATGGCAATCTCCCGGATACTCCTTGTACTCAGCCATGATAGTATCGCAGACTTTACCAATTTCTGGCTTTTCGATAGGTCTGGGAGTTGCCACAACTTCTTCTTCACACTCACAAAATACCCTCAACTCGTAGTCATGACATTGTCCAATGCAAGCTAGACCATCTTGTAAGTTACAGGAGACATTTTCATCCATAAAGTCGGAAGACTCATGGGTGCCCACCACCCGGCATTCGATTTTCTTCATAAATTCCTTTTTGCAAGAACCAAATACACGTTCATGGTAGTCGTAGCGAGGCAGGCTTTCGTCATCATTTAGACGCACAGTTTTACCAGACATGTCGTGGTCAGCATCAAACCATCTAGTCCAGCCCTTAGTACACTTTGACTGTTTTTGATCGCATGGTATCACCGTAGTGCCTTCTATGATTGGTGCCACGGTCGTTGGCTCTTCAGCACATTTGACACCACTGCAAACTTCTTTCTTTTTCGAACATCTGCAGGTGGCACATTCATCTTGATACGTTACTTCGCCTTCATAATATGTCTGGCCATCTCTAACCATACAAATGGGCTTACACTCGGATTTGGGTACACATTCCTTGTAGGTATCGTTCAGATAAATCATACCTTCATCGCAGGGTTTGATGTGACAGCCCTCAATACAGTTTTCCGTTTTGCACATATGTTCACCAAAACTTTGATCCAAGAAATTGTCGCAAGTTTCAACAGCGCAGGCGGGAGTACAGGATTTATATTCGGAACAGTGAGGATCACATTGCATGGCTGAGGGAGTAAAAGAAAGAAAATTGATTTTAAATCAGTAGTATTTTAAAACCAAAAAAGAAAAATCTTGAATTTAAAAGCGAATTTTCAAGGAAAGTTTATTTTATGATCTCACTATTAGGTCCCACTAAAAATAGTGGCCTCTATGCGAAAATGCAATAATTAAAACCTGCATTTATTCAATCTAAAAATTAAGGGCTAAAGTACAACAAAAAGAGCCTTAATTTTTGCCAATTTCAATTTACAGAAAAAAACTGAGAAATTTTTAATACATATTTCGAACATCATTTCGAACTCTATTTCCTAGCTTTATATGGTCAAAATATTACAAAACAATTTTAAATTTCGATGATACGACGTGGAATAATAATATTACAGACTCAGTTTTGAAAATTCTCATTTTAAAAGCCAAAAGTATAAAATTTTTCCTATTTCGAGCATAATTCCGAAAATATTATACATTTTACAACATTACAATTATTTTTATTTTCTATTCATAGTATAATAATAAATTTCTCGCCTCAATTTTGAAATTTGTAATTTTAAAAGCAAAAATTAGAAAGTTTTCATATTTCGAACATAATTTCGAAAACTCGAAAATGAAATTTTATGTTCAAAATATTACTAAGCTAATTACAATTTTGAATTATGCATAATTTCACAAAATTTTATTTTAAACAAAAAAAATTTATGTATCGAACATAATTTCGAAAACTTGAAAAATGGTCGAAACAAGCCAGACTAGCTAAAATTTCAAATAATCTTTAATTTTAAACATTTTTATTTTCAAACACCTGTTATAAAGTTTTCGATATTTCGAACACAGCTTCAAAAACAGTCAAATTATTACAAAACTAACTAAAATTTCGAACTATGCTTAGTTTTACGAAATTGTATATAAAACATTTTCGATACTTCGAACGTAATTTCGAAAAAATGGAAAACGCTTATTTTAGAGTCAAAATATTACAAAACTATTTTATATATCTATGCGAAGTGTAATAACAGTGCCTTAATTTTTTTTTAATAAAAGGATAAAAGTTTTAAGATTTCGAACATAGTTTCGAAAACTTAGAAAAATCTTTTATATGATCAATATGCTGCAAAATTGTTTTAAATAACGATTCAAAATATCATACGAATTAGAGACTCACTTTAAAAGGAAAACTAGAAAAATATGCATATTTCGAACATAATTTTGATTTAAAAAAATAGCATTTTGTGATCAAATTAGTATAAAATGAGTTAAAATTTAATGTTAGCTTTAATTTTAAAAAATTTAATTTTAAAACAAAATTTATAAAATTTTTAAGCCATTGCGAAACTATTTTAAATTTTGCCAAAATTGTTCTAACCACTTATCACTGAACATTTTTTATCACCGAAAATTTGATTTAAAAAAATAATTTTGTAAAGTTTCTTAAGAAAATATTAAAAATTCTAAAACCATTCAAAAATCAAGATTTCTTAATATCGAATTTTCGAGATTTGACTGAAAATACATTTTTTAGATAGTATTAAGACTTCCTTATATCTCAAATTAAAACTATTTTTTATTCTATGCAATAATGAAAGAAAATAGTTTTTAAAGCATATTCGAAATTAAAAACTTAATTTCGAACTTTTGAGTTAAGTAGAATTTTAATTCAAAAAATATCTATGCCATATAGTTTTGAGCATTTTCGATAACATATAGTTAAAAAAAATATTTTCGAACTTTCGAAAATTATCCTAAAAAATTTAATCGAAAATTCGAAGCTACTTTTATATGTTGAAAAATTCTCAAAACCATGTGGCTTAGAAATGTTTTTCAATAAAAATTTTACTTAAATCGAAAATTCGCAATTAAATTCGAAATTTCGAACATTCATCTAAAGCTTCAAAAATAAAATTTTAATATTCTCGTTTTAAATAAACAAAATGTTTAAGTGTTAATGTGAACTAAAAGCGTATTTTCTTGCACAGAACTATTAATTTTCTTAACAATATATGATTTGATAGCTTTGAGCGCTCGAACGCTAAATATTTTAATGCCCTTCAATGCGTTCTTTTAAAATAACTAATTTAATTATTCTTCATATTTTTACAAATAAATTTTCGACATTTCAAATGCCTTCATCGCTTTTGTGTCAACCATGGGTAGCAACTGCTCAAACAAAATCAATTTCATTCAATTAACTAAAATTCCTTTACCTGCTGCTGATTACCTTTTCCACACAAAATTCTATCTTAATGACAAATTTCCTAAAAACCCAACAACTCTAACAACTTCAACAACAACAAAAACCATTTTTGTTACAATAATGGCCAAAAAAGAACATAAAATCTCTAATAACCACATAACGATTATAAGATTATACAAATCAACTAATGTAGCATGGATACCCTGCAGTAAAGGAGTCTTTAAGAATCTATTAAATTGAAAGAGCAGAACGAGTATGAGCATTAAGTACGTGTGAGAGTATGTGTGTGTATGCAACAACCCCTTAACAAAAATAAAGTAGCAACATACAAAACTGTCAAACAATGGCAACATATTGAACAATATTCAAACTTTTTTTGAAGGAAACAAAAAAATTCTCGAAATGCATGTTATTGTATTGCCTCATATAAGCACAAACACACACACACACTCACACACTTTTTGACATCCTGCTATACTTTTTTCAAAAATGTTAAAAAAAAGTTGAAAAAAGGAAACTGCAATGAACAATGAACACATGAAGTGTACGACAAGTATGTGACGATTTTCCATAATGAATAATTGAAAACAATAGTAGAACATGAACATCATCATCTTTGTAATCGACAACATAATGAAAGCGTTGGACAGTGGTATGGAAAATGAAAAAAACTGAAACAAAAATATGTTTTTATATTAAGGATATTATAGAATGAGCTGTTTAAAATGTTGGCCAGCTTAAAAGCTCTTGCTAAAAGCTTTCTTAACCTTTAAAAGATTAATTCCTGCTTTGCACCATTTTTCAAGCTGTCCGAGCTAAATTTTAATCTATAAGTTTTTATTTGTCACTTTATTTCTTATTGTTAAATCCAACAACCCCCCGGTGCTACAATAATAATGATGTTACTGCTTGAAAGGACCAGGTTGTTGGATTTAGTTGAACACAATACATTTGTGTAAATGTAGCTGGTTCAAGTGTTTCATATGTAAGAGTATTAAGGATGTTTAGCAACATGTTTAATTTTTATTTTTTTTTTCTACAACTGCCAAAACCCTGTCGTCGAGTACTTGAAAATGTTTAACTCTTTAGTACGTGTGATGTGTATATGCATATATGTGTATGTGAGTGTTTTAAAAATTATACTTACGACAAAAATGTGGTGTACGCCATCTAATGTTTATGCCCTTTTGCGAGCAGGCATGTGAATAGGCTGCTACCGCTGTACAAAGACATTCACAGTCGCCACCTTGATCACAGGCACAGGTATCGAATATACAACGTTTCAAATATATTTCAACTGGCACTTCAGCATGACACTCCTGAAAAGCAACAGCAACAACAAAAGAAATATAAATGGCAAAGTATTACAAAAAAAGAAATAAAAATATTGAAGCAAATAACTAAGTAGAGAGTAGAAATGAAGAATTTTAATTACATTACAATCAAATGGTAGCGTTATTATACGACAACGGGTGAGTGTTCTTCATACTCACTCGCACCACATACAGAGTGCAATACAACAATAGAAATTCATAAAATAAGAAAGAAATGTAAATGGAAATAAAATTATTCAATAAAACCATGAATATTAAATCTAAAATACGAGCAGCGAGCAAGTAGTACGTGTAAGGAGGTGCTTTCTAACGACAGCACTGGTTGCACTGGAAAGGAAGGATGTGCCAGGAAGGAACATTAATAATTGCTTGACATTAGCAGCATAGTGGTTAGATGATTATTACAAAAAAAGAGATCTTTACGAGCACTAAATTAACAAGGCAACTAATTTAAGTCTAATGAAATATTTAAGAAGATTAGAGGTGATTAGGAAAAGTTATAAAAGTAATTCTTGTAAAAAAACTGGTTGGTGGTAATGCACTAAATGTTGATTAAAATAAGCATTGCACTAGCACTAAATAAAGTTAAAAATTGGGCAATTTTTACCAGTTTTGTGATAAAAAAAACATTTCTTCACTAGCAAAACTAAAAGAAAATTTTTACTAGCTCTAAACACAGATTTAGTGCAAAAATCTGCACTGCACCCAATTAGTGCAAAACTTGTAACAGCACTAAAAACTGTTTTTAAACATACTCTCGCTAAGCTTGAAAATTTTGTAGGCTAAAATTTGTGCAAAACTTCTTTCTTTGCACTCAAATTAGTGTAGAATAAAAAGTTGGAATAAACTGAATTTATTTTAAATCAAATATTTTAGTCCATAATATAGAAAAAATAAGCAATGATACCAATTTGGTTCCTTCAGGAGAAGAAAAAACTCAATTTGTTTTATAAATACAGAGACGACTCTGGCGGGCTATTCTGTAATTCGAAATGGAAAGGAATACGTATTCGAACAGTTTTACTCAGCTACCTCCCTGAGGTAGCAAACCGAAAAAATCACAAACGAATTAATAAAAAAAATATTTTCAATATTTCGAATACATATGTTTTTTTTTCTTTTTTTTAATTTCGAACATTAACTTCGAAAACTTAAGTAGCAAACATAAAAAGTCACAAACTAATTAATGGAAAAAAACAATTTTGAATATTTTGAGTTTTTTTTTTGAAAATTTAGAGCATTAACTTCGAAAACTTGGAAAATTTTAATTTTGTGGTCATAACATTGCAATACTTTTGGCGTTACTCTTGGAAAAATCTTTTAAGCCACTTAGTCTTGAGCGTTTTTGAATATCGGAACTCTATTTCGAACTTTCGAAATATGGTTTCGAAATGCTATGGATCAGCGCATTTTGCAAAGTTTAATAAATATTCGAATGAATGAAATAAATTAACATCACAAAGCTTGTATTTTTTTTTCAACAAATCATGACTTGTGAATTTCGAACTATAAATGAAAATCTATTTTTTGGCTTAAATAAACACTTTGTAGTTATTTTTTCAATGGAAAAATAAAAACTATTGTTTTTGAAGCATGTTCGAATATTCGAAAAAAATTCGAATATTCGAACTTGAGCAAAAATTTTATGTAAAGCTTAATTTTAATAAAAATCAATAATATTTCTAGCCAAAAATTATATATATCTATATTTATTCCCGTCATTCCAAAATGGAACATAGATCTATCTAGCCAAAAATTACTGGACTGTATTTCGCATTTGGCTAAGGTAGAACTTTAAGAAAATATTGAGATGAAAATACATTTTATTGCTCGTATAAAGCACTTGAATGTTCATATTATGATATGAGAATATACAAATTTTAGTTTTTAAGCTTGTTCGAAATTTCGTGCCGAATTACGAATTTTCGGATTTGAGTAAATTTATTTCACCCAAAAAATTACTAAACTATATTTCGAACATGGTAAAATTAAAGTTTATATCTCTCAACCAAAAGACAAACTCATATAGAATTAATATTAAAGAGAAGAAATGTTTATAAAGTTCTTTTTAAAAAAATATTCCATATGAATTCAAATAACTGTTAGGCTAGAACTTGAGACTGAAAACATTTTTATAAGAAAAAGGACCTTACATATACTTTTTCCGCAAAAAATACCACATATTAATAAATGAACCTTCTTCCCTCTCTCTATTTTAAACTAAATCTATTTTTTATCCCTATCTCTCTCTCTCTCTCTCTTTCTCTCTTTCTTTATCTCTCTTGTTCAAAGCCCATAAATAAAAAGCTTACCTTAAAAAGATTGGATTTAAGTACGCCACATTTCAATTGTGCCCATGTTTCACGTTGTGGATGTTCTTTGCATGCATCGATGGGCTTTTTCGGTACTTCACAAAACTTTTGCACGCGCCACGAATGACCGAATATTAATGGACTGGTTTCCAATGCTTGTGAGGGTGTTTGCATATCGTCCACAGCATTGTCATTGTAATTGCCGCACAAACCACTAACTTTATTTTTCCATTCATTGCCAAGTTTAACATAGACACGTGTGCCCTCATCCCATTTGATTTGCAAATGCAAAGGTAAAACTTCGATGACAACAAATACACCAGCCTTGTACACATGGAAGGCACCATGCGTTTTTGCATTGATATTATCGCGTAATTCTAATAAATGATAGAAATTAAGAGTAGAAATAAAGTAGAAAACAAATAAAATTGCTTAAGCGTACAAACTTACTATTCATAACAGATTTATTGACATCCTCTAGATAGGAAGAATCACCGGTTAAAGTTAAAGTATCTTGGACACTGCCGGTAAGAGAGATCTCCACTGATTTGGAACAAGTAACACCCATGGTGCCACACAATACATTTTGTATGGTGATGGCAAAACCATCACCATTATTGGCGATACCTTTGGCCAAAACATAATCACAGGCACCTTGAAAATCAAAGTCATGTTTATCGAATGTTGTAAAATGAGAATCACCCCAAACAGAACAAGTTGATTCACAGCCATTGGAAGAACATTTCCAATTACCAGCTTGACAAACACTACACACATGGATACAAGCAAAAGAAAACAATCACGTTTTATATTGAATTTCATTTCAATTTACAATTGACCAAAATGGATAAAAGATTTACAAATTCATTTTTTTCTGTTTTTGTGAAACTCACCAGGTATTGCAGTCTTCCTTAATTTTTTCGCCATCATTATAACTCTTGCCGCCATGATGACATGAACATTTCTCGGGCAACACACACATTTTCAAAGCGGTATCGTAAACGTAATCCTCCATGCACTGGCAACCAGGCACACACTCATCTAAATCCTGTTTGTAGTCATGCATATTTTTGCATGTTTTAGGTTCTTTAGCCACACACTTGGCGAATTCAGCATAAGGACGATTGGCACATTCAGCTCTTAGCTCTGAGGCGGGTGGATATTTGACATCATCGCCTGCTTGGGCTTCTTCACAATCCCATATACCATTTAGGCAGGTGCATAAATCTAAATATTTTGAGCCGGGACGTACTTCTTTGTAGCCTGGTTTGAAGTTGATGCCATCGTACGTGCAATGACATTTACTTTGAGGCACACACTCATTGTTTTCGTTTAAGTACTGGCCATTAGGACAACGACATCCTTCAACACATTCCCGTTTGCAAGTTTTCTTATCAGCCAAATCTTCACAAGAGTGAGCACAACTGTCACCACATTCATCATACACCTGGCCAATGGGACACTTAATAGCTGCAAGTACGGAATAAGAAATAAATGTTTGCTAAAATGGTTTTGGAAAAAAAAACTTACCGCATTCTTTGACCGCCATTCGCCAGCCTGTTTTAATACCCTGACGCATACACTCCGACCCATAAGCGGACAATATAGGACAAAAGCATTTGGATAAATCTCCCTCACAGGCGCACACATCATACAAACAATCCTCGTAATACTGTTCTGGTTCCACCGTCCAATGACAATCCTGGAAAATATCTTCGGTTATCCAAGCACAGTATTTCTCAGCTTCGGCCTTCCTTTCCGGATGGGCTGTACAGGGATGAGGAGTCATGGGTGTCTGAGCCAAAAAGTCACAAGTGTCTTTAGTGCGCCATTTATCGGCAAATGGCTCCACAGCAGTTTCTATATCGCCTTCAGGAGTTAAGAAATCATCTTGGGTATTAGAATTAAAAGTACCACAAAGACCGGCCGTTTTGTCACGGTAACTAGGAGGAGCATCGATGTAAACGCGGGAAACACCATCCCACCACACCTTAATACCTCCGGGAAACTCAACCGTTATAAATGACGAACTGGCCTGACGTATAAGCACCTCACCGGCTCCCAAAATTTTGGGGAACTTCAAAACTTCTTTGCCATTAATATGAGTAGCCATGCCCTGTTCCAGTTTAATTCTAGTGGGCACGCCATTCGCTTGCACAAAGTTAATGGTAACAGATTTAGTGCAAGAAGGATCTTCGGCAGCAGCAAATTTAAGATTTTCCGAAATCTCTCCCGAACAGGCCACATTCTCGGCTTCCACAGATAATTCCGAGGTTTTCAGTAAATAATACGAACATTTGCCCATAAAATCAAAACGTTTACCATCGAATGTTTGGTAATGAGGATCGCCTATGGCACCACAACGGGCACTGCACTTTTCATCCGTGCACTTCCATTGACCACTTTTACAAGTGCAAGTATTGCACTGTTTCTTGATGGTAACTTCCGGCTTAAATTCTTTGCCTCCCATGGTGCAGGGACATAACTCGGGATTAATGCAAACCTCTTTGTATTGTACAGTACCCTCAGGGCAAAAGCAGCCTTCATTACATTTGCCTTTAGTAGGCAAAACAGCTGATTCACAGGTAGGTTCCACATCGGGGCCACAGGGCAGGTAAACACGTCCATAATTGCAGCTAATGGCTGTAAGCAAAGTTTTCATAAGAAAAAAATTCCCAGCTGAAAATCTTATTCATTACTTACGGCATATTTCCAAGTTTCTCCAACCGTGCTCCAATTTCACACCTTTAAAAGCACACTCCTTAGCCAACATAGACAAGGCATCACAGTTGCAGGTCTCAGGATGCTCCTGATTATTGCAATTGCAATAGTCATCTATACAGGCCTTCAGTAAAGCTTCAAAATTAAAACCTTTTATGCATTCCTCCAATTTTTCATTCGCCAGCAAACGTTCGCAAATGTTCAGAGCCTTTTTGCGTTTTTCCGGCTCACAAGCTTTCGAATCAAATTCCAGCTCAGCAGTATTCGCCATAACACACAAATCAGAAGAGTCTTCCACACGCCAAGAATCGGTAAAAGACTTAACAGTTTCCACCTTAATGCCCGTCTTGGTCATAAGATCATTCTTATAGTCACCATCCAAAGAGCCACAAAGACCACCAACACGATTCCAAAGACCCGGGCCGGCATGAACACCCAAATACTGATGGCGATCCCAATCGATTTGTAGACCTATAGATTCCAACTCAATCTGGAGATGTTGAGCCACCGGTAGGACTTTCATGCCCATGACTTGCACCGGTATGGGTAGATTTTTTGTGGGGGTATACAAACGTACAGTGCCATCTAAATAGATGAAAAAACCATAGTTTCCTCTAAAAATCATTTAAAATTGAATCGCACTTACTTTGATTTTCAAAAGTATATAAAACTGATTGCCAATATATCTTCAAAGCATGTGAACAACCATAACCAGAGCCATACGGACAGGCTTTCATAGTGATATCAAATGTGGCATCTTGCTTGTCGTTGATTAAGGTATGGGAACAGGATAAAGGAGCTCTGTAAATTTAAATAAAGATGTTTTATAAAATATTCCATAGAAGTCATATAAAAACCGACTAACTTGAATACTAAACCATCAAAGGTCTTCATGTTAATGCCACCCCAACTAGTACAGAAGGCAGGCTTGGGAGTTTGATCTACGATTACATCGATATTTCCACTCATGTACAAGGAGTAACTGCTGGGTGATATAATAACTTCTTCCGAAGACCACATTTCCTGCAAATAAAGGAAATTGAAAGTTTAAGAATTAAAAGAGAGTAAGGACAATGTAAAATATTTTATTAATTAAAATTTTTATGACATCGATGATAGGTTTGAATAAAAAAGAAAACAAAAAGAAATAAGAAAAAAAGGCAAAAGGCAAAAGGAAAAGAAAGGAGGGAACAAAGATACCAAAAATATATATAAGAAGAGCAAATAAAGTGAGAAAGCAAAGGCAAGAAAATAGAAACAAAACGTAGAGAAAGAAAGGGAAGGAAACCAAAGCAAAGAAAAAGTATTGGAAGAAAAGGGACGGAAAAAATAGGGGAAAGGAATGATGAATAAAAAGAGAAAAAAGAAAAAAAGGAAGGTAGCAAACAAGTTCAAAAGAAATCCCAAAGAGAGAGAGAAACGATTGAAGAGAAGAAAGGAAAGGATGTAGTGATGTAAACCAAGGAAAAGAAATAAATGGAAGGAAAATATGGATAAGAAAGGATGGAAAGATAAATAGCGAACAAATTTGTGGCAGAAGATGGGACGATGCGAATAAAGATGGAGAGGAAGAAAAAGAGGAAACGAAATTGTGAAAAGTGAACGAAGAACGGGAAGAAAATAAATAAAAGTAAAGATGAAAAAGAAAGTAAAAGAACGAAAGTAAAGGAAGAGAAAAACGGAAAAAGAATAAAGAAGATGAGGAAAGTAACGAAAAGGTAAGCAATTGAAATCAAGGGAAAAGAAAGGAATTGATTGAAATTAAGGACGGGATGGAAGGAAGTATAGAAAAAGGAAGAAAAAGAAAGGAAAGGTAGAAAAGAAAGGACAAAAAGGTAGGAAGGAATGGAAGGTCAAAAGATGAGGGAAAAGGAGGATAGGATGGAAAGGAAGGTAAGAAAGGATCGGCCAGAAAGGAAGGAAGGGATGAAAAGAAAATAAAAGAAGAAAAGGAAGGAAAAGAAAGAAAGAAAGGAAGCAGAAAATGGATAGTAAGTCAAAGAATGGAAGAAGAGAAAGAAAGATAAAGAAAAAAAGGAAGACAGAGAAGGAAAGGAAAAGAAAGAGGGGAAGGCAAGGAGAGCAAGAAAAGGAAGAAATTATGGAAACCAGTGATACGACTCGAAGAAAGTAAAGGAAGAAGGAGTAGGGAAGAAAAAAGAAGGTTCGAAAGGAAGGACAGGATAGAAAGGAAGTAAATAAACTAAAGAAAGGAAAAGACGGAAAGGGAACAAAAGGAAGCAAAGCAACGAATGGATTGAAAGGAAGGGAATGGAAATTAATAAAGAAGAAAAGGAAAGAAACAAACAGAAAGAAAATAACGGAACGAAAGGAAAGGAGGGAATGTAAAGAATCCCAAGAAAGTATAGAAACAGAAAGGATGCAAAGGAAGGAATAACAGGAAGGATTAACGAAAGTGTTTAGGCTAACAAAGTTTAAAAATAATATTACTTATATGCAGCCAGAAAAGCAGTCCATTCTAAAGTAAAAGTATTAAGAAATGCATGGAAATAACTATAGAACATAGAACAATAATAAGGGCATTAAATGTCTTAAAAGTATCGTGAAAAAGGGTGCAAAAACCAAATTAGGTTAGCAAAGCAAGCTTGAGCTTGATAATACATAATATTTTTATTACGAAATGAGTAAAGAAAAATGTAGTTAATTCCGATAACACTACCACAGAACGGAACAGACATGCTGCTTTCAGTTCACACAACACTTCCTTATCAGTGTTCACGTTATTAATGACTAACACATGTAACTGTTAATAGCCTTGATATAACCTAATTTGACATAGTGAACTTGCTTCTCTCTTATCTTATTGTTATTCTGTTTGCAAAAACAAATTTAATAAACATCATGAATGGCTTTTTGTTACAATATATTAATCTGCGTGTATAGTAGCGATTTTATAAGTTTATATATCATAAAATAATGAAGCGTTTTTTATCAAATATAGTTTGGGAATAACAGGGGACAAATACCTCTTAAATGATATAACCTAATTTGACATAGTGAACTTGCTTCTCTCTTATCTTATTGTTATTCTGTTTGCAAAAACAAATTTAATAAACATCATGAATGGCTTTTTGTTACAATATATTAATCTGCGTGTATAGTAGCGATTTTATAAGTTTATATATCATAAAATAATGAAGCGTTTTTTATCAAATATAGTTTGGGAATAACAGGGGACAAATACCTCTTAAATGATATATGTTTTGCCCAAAAATATCAACAAAAAAAATCTATTAATTATAAAGATAATTCTCTAATCCAGACTTTTGTTTGGAGAGATTAAGCATGTATGTTTCCTGTGATTTTCTATTTATTGATGGTTGTTTTAAATTAACTAAAGTCGCACTTACATTTCTCACATCATATTCTCTAAATTTCGCCAATATCGCTGCAATTCTTTCATGATCTGTCATATATTGATAGCCATATGAACCGCCACCTTTCATCGATATTTGTGTTTGCTGCTGAGTGTAGTGGGAGCTCTTAGATCCCTCACGTATGGTATAACCAGTAGCTTAATAAGAAAATTTATAAAATGTTTCTGTTTTTGGCTTGTTTTTTCTTTCGCTAAATCAAAATCACTTACGATAAATACACTTGGGCAAAGGAAAGGGCTGAAATTGTCCTTCGCTATATTTACACTTATACTCAATATCCAAACGACCTTCCACCATAAGGCCAGGCACTTCAGCACAGGCAAACGTACATTTAGCCAATTCACTGTCATACGAACATTTATAATTGCCATTGAAATGAGCTTTGGTAACATTACAAGCCGCCACACTATACTGGCAATGATCGCCACGGTGTTGCATGGAACATTGGCAGACATTAAAGGAAATACACTGGCCGCCATTTTCACAAGGAGGCTCACAAATGGCTGTAAAGAGATATAGAGTTTTATTTTATTAAGGATGGTATTTTTTTTAAATTGATATTGTTTCTTCTTACGTCCACAATCTGGCGGCTTGGGGAAGCCTGATTTAGTATGAATCCATTGACCATTTTGACATTCTATATTGGTAATTGTACTACCGTCCGGGAAACGAAAACCACGCATACACTCAGCATTGCAAATGCTATATACAAAAAGAGAAATTTGTGAATAGTTGCTGAGGTTGTGGTGTGTCGTACTCACTTATTAATACAAGTTATTTTGGAATTCTTGGGTATAGGCACTTTCGAAGCACACACCGATTTCTTAAACTGACACAGAGGACCCGAGAAATTCTCCGAACACTTGCACACGCCAGATTCTATACAAATACCATTGTTCTGACAGGGCGGGTTGCATGAAGCCTGACAAGGTGGCACCTCCAAATAAACCGAATCACGTACAATCCAGTTGCGTTCAATGCACACCAATTTTAAAGACGTTTTACCATCGGGGAAACTAAACATGGGTGGACATGTTACTTCGCATTGACTATTTTGACAGGAGTATAAAACATTTGCTGGCAAGAGGTAAGCAGGACATTTACCATACATGGGCAATTGTTTTCGGGCGTTTAGTATAAAGTCCATGGTCCGTTGACTGGTAATTTGCCTGGAAAGTTATTGAAAATTAATTAAATAAAATTTTTCTAATAGCAGTGGTTTCTCTACAAAAAGAACATGGAGAAAGGAAGTAGTTCAGGGAGCAAATTAGGATAATGGATGTATATTGATCGAGATTTCTTTTATGGTTCTATTGAAATTTCAAATGATAACGAAGTCAGTAACTTCAGCCTGGAAATAATATATCTGGGAGGATTTTTTTTATAAATATGTCCTTTTTGCGAAGATTCCACTGTTTCTTTGTATTAATTTAACTTAATTTCCGATTATGAAGCTTTTTTGGACACGCATATGCTCTTATATGTATGCCAAAATGTGTCAGTGAAATTTTGCTCAAAAATAGCCACATACTTTTAGGTGTTAATTGGTGTCAGTATAATTTTGTACCAAAACAATTGCATACTTTTAGTTGTTAATTATTTATTTTCTATATATTTCTTCAAATTTTCAAATATTTCTTTTTACCCTTGATTCAAAACATTTTGTAATAAGTCGTGTGTATTAATATTATTTCCCTGGTTTCCCCATCGATGATTATGACCATGACTGTGCCTAATTTAAAATTAAACATTTATTTGATTACTTCTTTCTATTAGACTTTTTCTATTGTAAGCAAAACTTTATATTGAAAAAGATAGTGATTTAGAATTCAAAAGATTACGTATTCCTTAAGATACTTAGGTCTTGCTAAAAATTTATTTTAAAATGGTTTCTTGTTGATTAATTAGTAAAATAGGAGACCAAAAATTTTAAGCTATTTTTTTTAATTTGTTATTTAAATAAAAATATTTTAACTTACCCTGTTTTAAAACCATATCCTGTATTGGGACTACCATAACCACGACCTGGTGATGAGCCATAACCGCCATAAGAGCCATATCCAGGGGATCCATATCCACCAGAAGAACCATAGCCTCCAGGAGAAGAGCCATAACCACCGCGCGATCCATAGCCTGTCTTAAAACCGTAGCCACTAAAAAGAAAATATATAGTGAATGACGAAGATTTCAAGAAAAGTTTCATACACAAAAATGTTAAAATAAACATAATATTTGAAAATCTACAGATGATTTGGCTTAAGCATCATCGAAATTCGGATATAAGGACTGCCTTAACCCACAACAAATATTTTTTTTAAATAAAATAATATAAAATTAAATAATATGTAAATTTATATATTATAGTCCACTTACGTATTTGTTTTCGAGTAATCAGCGGCTTCTGGTTTGGGTTCAACTACCGGCCTTTTAAAGAAACCAAATACGCTACGTTCATCGCGTTCTTTGTCATTAGCCTCATCCAAAACTTCCAAGGGGCTTTATTAGCAAAATAGATAAAAGTCATTATTAGAATTATTAGAAATAATCTTTAATCAAATCTAAGTAAAGCTTCCAGGCGGTGGACTTGTATAAGAATTTTTTATAAAACCTACTCTGCTTGTTTTGGTGATTTCTATACAAGGACAAAATCGAGTGAAGTAAGGAAACCAACTACTGCTTAGTCATTATCAAATACACAAATGTAAGAGGATAAATTTCCTAATTAGACCCGCCCAACCAACAGCAGAAAATTTTATTGTAAAGTTTTTAAAGCGATTTCGTTATAAAATAATTTTAAAAATGCTGTATGGGTCAATTGAACTCAATACGTACAAAAAGCTTTCCTGTTGTTTAATTATTAAAGTTTCTTAAATTTGCCCAATATACTATTCGATTTAGGAGAAAATTTATGAAAAATACAAAGTTAGACTCGGCAAAATATATATTTCTGTTTAGTTTTGAACAAATTTGAAGAAATAATTTCAATATTTGAAACACAGCTGTTAGATGCTTCCAATTTGCATTGTTTCAAAGTTTTTTCTTCATGTTGCTTATGAAAAAGTTTTGCTAGGGACAAGTGTTTTTGTATGGAAGGAGTATTAGGTAGAAATTCTTTTTTTACAAAGAACAAACCCACCCGCGAAGCGATCAGCTGGTCTGCGGAAAAACAACCAGGGTCTATGGCGGGAATCGAATCCATGACCTCTGGACTGACAGGCTAGCATCGCTACCACTCATCCACAGGGGCACCCACTAAATACTGTTCTCAATCATTATGGAAAAAAATTTCAGCTCTGAGAAATGAGTTTCTTGTGACATATTCTTCAATGATTATCTTCCTATTATTTTTTTTTGCTTTTTTTATCGTTCTATCTCAAAGCAGAGTTCAAACAGCCGGGGGCAAAAAAATAGCATTTACTTTGCAACTGACCCATATATCAAACCAATTTTAATTTTTCTCAAGCTAATTTTTTTAGTAATGTTAAATATTTTAATAAATTGCTAAAGGATAAGGCAACACTTTAATAACTGGTAAAACTGACACTAAATGCTATTTTTCGAAGATCGCCACACCTCCATCATTAGAGCTTACCGTGTTCTTTCTCTATGTTTTTATACAGTTTTCAAAGCACAGGAAATACTTTGGATGCTTAAAGATCTACTGATGAGTTGGAAGACATGTAGATTAAGATAACCCACAACAAATAAATTTTTTAAACATCAATTTCTAAGAATAAATCTCGAATAAATTTAATAAATTTTGGAGATGGAAAATTGTTTTATAAAACTGGTAGAGATGTGCGTTTCTGGTCGTACCTACTAAGGTCTTTTTCATAATAAAAATATTTGTTTGAAAATTGAAAAACGACTTGAATTTTTGTTTGCAAATGGTAGGAAATGGAAGGATCAAAAGTAATATTTTTTGGTTGGTTTTGCTTAAGGGTTTTAGACAAAAAAACTCTCGGAAAGTGGAAAAGATTTTTGATCCTTTTTCCAAAACTTGTGCGAGTGGGAACAATAAAATAATAGGGACCATTTCATTTCAATAGTCTGCGAAAAAAAGTTTTAAATATTGGGAAACTATGTAATTTGAGGTGCTGAATCTGAATCTGCGGTCAGGTCAGGTCAGTTTATTTATTTATTTTTTTTTTTTTGTTCTAGTTTTCGAGATATACATTTATTTAAAAAAATTAATCAGTTGCATGAAATAACGAGATAACTATTTGCCGCATTAAATTAGAACAAAAAACTAAAATTCTATAACAATATTATCTTAAAGTCTCATTTACTTGATAAAAGTCACGATTTTTACACAACAGTAAAACTAAAATTTTTATCAAATTAATTGTGAATAAAATCAAAAATTTTGCTTTTATAAAATATCGCTTGTTTTGCTCTAAATTTCATAGGCAATATTTTCTTTTTACAATTTTTTTTTTGGTGAAATTAATATTTCTGAAGTTATGAGGCAAGATAACGAAATTTTATGGTTTTTTCCTAAATATGAGCGGGCTGGCGGCACGTCTTATCCCCAACCGATTGATCTGATAATTTGGTAGCATCGTTAGTGTAAAAAAAGTTGACTCAAAAAAATTTACTTTATAATTAAGGGCACCCTAATGTATCCGATCCGGTGTTTCTTTATAAAAAGGTTTCAAAAATTATACATATATTTTTTACTGGAAAGTATTTCCTTCCAGAGTGGTCTAATTTGTTATTCATTCAATGTTCGTTCGTTTATCCGTTCGTTAGTCAGTTTGTCCTGCCGTCAATAGATTACACTGCACAACACAAAAAAGCTAGGTTCTGACAAAGGATTCCGACAAAGAGAGAAGCTAAAGCTGTCCCATTTTCGCACTCTTCTCAATATGTCCTTTTTCCAATTTCTTGAAAAAAGGCAACAAAAACTACCCTCGTAACGTTTTCTTCTCTACAAAAAAATTTTGCACTTTTTGCACTTTTCAAAGAAGGAGTGAATTTATTTAAAATTATTGTATCATCCATTGTGAAGGAAAATTTTCCAAACAAGAAAAAATTGTTTTAATTTTAAGCTCAAGGTCATTCATTTCCTTTTATTAATTTCGATATTTCGCTATCCACTGGATAGCATCATCAGGAATAATGAGTGACAATAAACAAAATAAAAATAAAAGACACGTTTTTACTCTTTTATGTTAAATTTTCACGATTATAATGTCATAACTGCTGAACACATCGTTCGATTTAATTAAAATGAAATTCATAAATCCAATTTCAATTTATCTTCAAGTCATTAAAATTTTATTTTTTATTCTGAGCAATAGTTTCGGAGATATTTGATAAATTTTTGGTGAAAAGTAAGAAACTATTTTGAAAAAAAGTTTTTAGGCAAAATATATTTTTTTAGTCCTTGCTTAGTCCTTAAAATTATTATAAAATATTTTTTAGCTGTCGCCAGTAAAACTAAAGTTGTGCAAAAAATACTAAAATAAAAATTATTGATTTGAAAGGCGAATAATTTTGAGAATTTTTAAATTAAAAAACTGCAAATGATTTTTTGAACAACAAATCGATGCATAATCACGAAAAAAGTCAATTGTTTCTTGTTTAACAAAATTTTTCAATCTTCAAAGGATTATTAAAAAAACTTTTAAGCAAAAAAAATATTTTTAAAACTTTTTATAGATTTTTAAAACAGTTTTTCTTGTTTCTTTTCACAGCAATTTATGGCAGTTTATATTAAAAGTAAGTAGAACACTTTTTCCCCATTTCATTAATGAACAATTTCAATTTAAATAAAAATATTGTCCAAATACATGAAAAGCAGTTTTTCATAATTATCCTTTTTTTATTTTAATTTCATTTTTAATGTTCATTTGATGTTAAATATTTCCACACTTTAACGTGATAAAAATATCATTTTGTTCTTTTTGTTGTTTTTTTTTTTGCAATAAATTGAAATTTATGGCAAATTTTGTTATTAAAAATAATTTCTTTTGTTAAATTTAAATTTATAATCCAAAAAAAGCACTAAAAAGCAAACGTACGCACACACACACACTTGGGCACATAAAATAGAACATTTTGAACACTCACTCTATTTCTTCGGGTTCTACAATATCGCCAATTTCCGCAGTGTTGGCAAAGACTGCAATTAGCAGGACCAACAAATAAAAATATAAATTAGCCATTTAAAAAAAAATGGCAATTATCCTTTATGAGCAAAATTATATAAATTTTTAATTAATGATAACTTTTTTTCTATAATTTTCAGTTTAAATTGGCATTTTTATTGATAATAAAAATTATTTTATGTTCACAGTTTATTATTTTTTTAATTTAAGGATAACAGGATACCAAAATAATCCATAAGAATGTAGTATCCTGCTAATTATCCTTTTTTGACTTTTTAAATTTTTATTTCACTTATTTTTCAACACTTTATTTTAAACACTTTATTTCAAACCGCACGTCTTTAAGAGAATTTCAAACGCGAACTGTACCTTTTTTGAAATCTATCCGGCTTTTTATAGAAAATTCAAGCCTGACTTTTAATACTAATTTTGAAAGAAAAATTTTAAGAAATTGTTTTTGCTTTTATCGCTTTTAATTGAAATTAAAATGTAAATATTTTAGTTATTGCTTTGGGTGGATTGTATTTTTTCATACTTTTTCTCAGAAATTCAATGCTAGAGTGGATTCTGAATTGTTTTCTTATCAAAAATTTTAGTTTTTGAGCTTGAACTACATTTATATAATTTCTTTGAGAAGAAGAAAAAAAAAGCACACACACACTTAAGTTTCTTTTTTGCAAAATTTTTATCACAAAACATTTTGTTCTGGTTTGAAACCAAAATCGTATATTTTTATTCGCAAACATTTTATCGCAACTTCCTTTTTGTTTGTGCTAAATTTAAGTTAAGAATTTAATTTTAAAACCAAAAGAGTATTAAGAACAACAATAAAAAGACCTTGGCATATTTATGCAAAAATTTAACTGCAAAAATTATTTTAAATCTTAAGAATGAACGATCTTCAAACGCAAATTAAAATATAAAAAGTACGTTATTGAAAAAAGCCTTAAAAATTTCCTTTTGAAAAGTATCTTTTAAACAAAGAACCTTTTGAAGGACCATTCAAAATAAGTACCTTCTAAAAAGTACATTTTAAAAGAAATATCATTTGAAAAAAAGTGTACTTTAAAAAAGTACTTTGAAAAAGTACTTTAAAAAACTATTTTACATCTGAGAAATATCCTTAAATTAAATACCATAGAATTTTCCTTATTTTTTGTCTAATTGAAAATCTTTATTTCAAAAAAAAAATCTCTAAATTTATTTATTATTTTGTTTGTGGGCTTATCTCTTGTACATTTAACAATTTGGCAAATTTCTGGTAAATTAAACAATTGCTGATGATTTGATTCAAATATTACATCGGCAAACCATTAACAATATTTGGTTTGATAGTTACTACAAATTTACCTTTTTTATTGTGTATCTACCTACAAACCAAATTATATTCCATTTGATAGAAAATTTTAAAATGGAAATAAAAAATTCAATATGGATTACATTTCATTTGAAAATGTTAAGCTGCTTGTATGTCATTTTGTCATTTTGATTTTATTCAATGCTAGCCTCAGCCGGTGTGCTTCGCTACGCCATTGTTGTGCAGATATAGGATAATTAATAATTACCTTGTATTGCGGCTCCTTATTCTAAGAGTAGACTACTTCCTGCTGATATGGAAATATTAATAACGAATTTTAAGAGCCTTACTGTTATAGTTGTACAGATATAGGAAAATTGAAAATTATCTCGTATGGCGGGTATCCGTTTTCGAATCAAATTTAAAGAGCCTTACTCTTATAGTTGTACACATATAGGAAAATAAGAATTACCTCGTATGGGGGTACCCGTTTTCCCCCTTGTATACCACCAATATTTTGTTGGAAGCTGCATGTTATTCTAAGAATAACACATATCCAATTTGAAGAGTCGTACTCTTATAGTTGTAAAGATATAGGAAAACTAAGAATTACCTCGTATGGATGGTAACCGTTTCCCCTCTCGTATACCACCAATATTTTGCTGAAATTTGCATGTTATTCTAGTAATAACGCAAATCGAATTTAAAGAGCTTTACTCATATAGTTGTATAGATATAAAAAAATTAAGAACTACCTCGTATGGGAGGTACCGGTTTTCCCCCTCCTATAACATCATTCTTTCGCTGGAATTTGCTTGTTTATCTAAGAATAACACACATCGGATTTAAATAGTGTTACTCTTATAGTTGTACAGATATTGGAAAATTAAGAATTACCTCGTATGGGGGTACCGGTTTCCCCATCGTATACCTCCAATATTTTGCAGGAAGTTGGAAGTTATTCTAAGAATTACACATATCGAAGTTTAAAAGCCTTACTCTTATAGTTGTACAGATATTGGAAAATTAGGAATTGCCTCGTATGGGAGGTGCCCGTTAACCCCTCGTATGCCACCAGTATTTTGCTGGAATTTGCATGTTTATTTAAGAATAACATACATCGAATTTAAAGATCCCTACTCTTATAGTTGTACGTATATGTATAGGAAAATTAAGAATCACCTCGTATGGAGGTGCCCGTTTCCCTCTCGTACACCACCAATATTTTGGTGGAAGTTGGAAGCTGTTCTAAGAATTACACATATCGAAGTTTAAGAGCCTTACTCTTATAGTTGTACAAGTATTGGAAAATTAAGAACTACCTCGTATTGGAGGTACCCGTTTTCCCCCTAGTATACCACTAATATTTTGTTGGAAGTCGCATGTTTTTCTAACAATAACACATATCGAACTTAAAGAATCTTACTCTTATAATTGTACAGATTTAGGAAAATTAAGAACTACCTCGTATGGGAGGTACCCGTTTTTCCCCTCGTATACCACTAATATTTTGTTGGAAGAGGCATGTTTTTCTAACAATAACACATATCGAACTTAAAGAGTCTTACTCTTATATTTGTACAGATTTAGGAAAATTAAGAACTACATCATATGGGAGGTACCCGTTTCCCCCTCGCATACCGCCAATATTTTACGGGAAGTTGCATGTTGTTCTAAGAATAATACATATCGAATTTAAAGAGCCGTACTCTTATAATTGTACAGATATAAGAAAATTAAAAATTACCTCTTATGGCGAGTACCCTTTGCCCCAAAATTTTCCAAAAAAATTGCCTATTTGAATTTCCCTGTCGTCAGTAAGATAGTTCCGAAATTTCACAACGATCGTTCGCACCGTTTGCCGTCCTATAAGGAACATAGAAACAAGCAAACAAACATACAAACACAGATTCATTTTTATAAATAGAAGAAGCAGACGCACATATGCATGCACGTATACCTACAGTCGCAAAAACCTAAAATTACCCAGCAAAAATTAATGGAAAGTAATTATTATTCAATAATTTGATTAAATAGTCGGTTTTCCTCACAACTGAACGCCACTTGAAAAGTAGAAGATACAAAAATACATATGAACGATGATGTTGGGGTATTGCTTAAGTGAACTAAACAAAAAACTGGCTATTTCGGTATTCTGCTCTTAATTAAAACTGTTTGAACTAATACTTCGAATTAACAAACTCAAGCCTGATGTAAAAACTTATATATATTTCCATCCTTTATTAACCGAAGAATTAATATTGCATCGGTTTTATTAGATCATTACAATAATGAGGCTAGAATAAACAAGTTCATTCCTGTTTTTCACTGGGTATGAAATCACATTTACAAAAATAATTTCAAAATGGAAAATGTTTGGTTTTACCCAAAGTATAGACTAAAATAATTCCAAAGAATTTTACAAATGAACACAAATACTGTTTTAGGGACTGCAAGAGAAAAACATATAAACAAATTGTTTTTGTATGTTTAAATCTAAAATGCTAAATTTCAGTTTTACTACAACAAAAAAATAATAAAATAAAAACTATCCAGCAGTATTAGTTGTGATAGAAATGATAGTAAATGTTGTCGTAATGTGTAGTTTGTTTTTAAAAAAATATTTACCATTAACACATTTGTACCGATAAAAGAATAAAAGAAAATAATTAAAACTTGAATTTTAAATATTTGCTTTGGAAAATCGACTGGCTTTCTTTAATCAAAATTTAACAAAAATATAATTAAAAAACGGAAACTATTTTTCATTAATGTTGAGATAAATGTTATTTAATCAGGGGGCATATTAGGGCAATCGATAGCAAACGAAGTTTACATTGAAGTTTCGTTGGATATCGAATGCAGTAGCTTTCTTCCAGGCTTGAGTTGTAAATTCTTAATTTAAACTATTTTTATAAAAAAACAATACAGGAAAGGCTTATTAATTCAGATACCACTAAATAAAAACATAGCATCATACAGTTTTCGAAGGCCACAACACCCTCTCATCAGCGTTCATGTGTTTTAATTTTAGTTCAACTTATATTTATCTACCTATTGTTCGGAATATCAATAATTTAAATTGAAAAAATCGGAATTCATTTTTGGGGAACTACTTTTCTCTACTTTCAAAGTATCCATAAGTGTGTATTTTCGACTTCTCAGGAAACGATTACTGACAACATCTAGATAATTAATGAGAACGTTATTTTACTTATACATACAAAAGTGAGGCTCATTCAAAATTTTCTCAAATACTTACGATATTGCTTGATAAATGTTAAATTTGGGGACTTATTTTTATTAGATTTTTTCGATTATTTTACTTGATTAATCGATAAATAAATAGTGAGAAAACAATTAATCGAACGCCTAATAATAATCGACTATTTTCTTTACAACAAAAGACTAATTTGTATCAACTAATCTCTTTTGATTAATCGATTATTTCTGAAATAGTCGAAAAGAAACCATAAACTATAAACCCCATGATTAGACGGTAAAAAAAATTTATTTTGGCGTGCTCTAACACGATCTAAGTTACTTTTTTGATGGAACTAATTTTTTTTTGTAAATTTCTAGCTAAAAATGCAACAGGTAGAAATGTAATTTTTATTAAACATTGAAAAGAAGAAATCTAAACCTTTCAAAAGCCACTATTTTTTATTAAAATCAGATGATGATCTCCAAAGTTGTGTAATCGTGAACAAATGTTTGTGATAAATTTGTATTTGACAAATAAGGATAACGGTTGAGTGTTGACGTATTTAAAAATAAAAGTTCCTTTCAAAGCTTTTGATTTCTTCTTTTCAAAATGATTTTGTAAAAATTATATATCCTCAAGCTATATATTTAATGCGAAGTTTAAAATAATACGATGATTCTACAGAAAAACTTAGAGGGTACTGTTGGCTGAACTAGTTAACGCTTTGACTACAAACCAAGAGAAAATGTAAAAGCAAGTGTTAAGTGCTGAGCCGGACCAGTCACAAGAAGTAGCCCTGAACTCCCCCCATAGCCGACGAAATAGAAGCCGAAACTAAATGCACTCTAGCGCTACATTTTAGTCACTGTAAGCATTGACTGCTACTGAATTTATTTTTGGCGCCCAATGTGGGGCCCACATCAATTAAAGATATTTCTTACCGGACCAGTTACAAGAAGTAGCCCTGAACTCTTCAAATAGCATTCGAGGTGGGAACCGAAACCAAATGCATTCTAACGCTACATTTAGTCGAACTCATTAACTTGTTAGACAATTTTTATAAACGTTAATTTTTACAGATTTTACTTTTGGCGGGCAACGTGGGCAAATTTTATCAGTAGTGATAAACGGGGATACACACTAGCACTGATGACGGGAGTATGATGACTTCCGAAAACAATGCTGTTCTATTCTGATGTGCAGGCTAAAAACTAAATTGATGTTAATTTTTCCGTGTTCCTTGGAATATTGATTATATCAATTTTTTTTTTAATATAACGCGTCGAACTATAGCCTAACATAATAACTCTTCATTGTAAATTATTAATCGATTAATCGATTATCTATTTGCGATTAATTGCGACCAGCCCCCCTTATCTTGGTTGGCGGTTTTGTGGCGAAAATCATTCGTTTTGTACTAGAGTAAAGAAACATTTTGCTTATTTTCTTTCTTTAATCTACTACAAAATGTCGAATTTAAAGTCGAAAAACGCCAACGACGATAAGGCCCAATATTTTCTTGATGTTAATAACAACACGATTAATTAATCGATTAACAATTTGTTTGCCATCACTAGTGATAAGCAACATTGTATACAAAAAACGGATGTTTTTACTTAATGTCCTATAACTTTGTTATTCTTCGTCGCATCTTAACGATTTTATATATCATTTGTTTGAAATAAAATTACCTTTTGTCATTTACCATAAAAGTATATATCATTGTTAAGCTTTTAAGGCTTGTAACTCAATAGATTTTGATTCGATTATTTCAATCGATATAGTGTTTAAAAGTGCAAAAAAAATCTTTGAAACATTGCATTTTTTCTTCTTTTTTTTTTGCTTACAACTCGAAAATGTTTCTAGATAAATTAATTGCATTTTCATAATTAGGCACTGAAACGTAGTTTAAAAAACAATTTTTTGCTACTTTTTTCCTGTAAACATTTGTTATCACTATAGTATTATTCTGTAAATAAAAATTGCAACTTAATATTATATTTGTTTATATTTTATAACAAGTCTTTCTTATTTATTTATTATACAATAGAATTCAATATGTAGTTTTTAAAAATCTGCCCGCCCTCTCTGATTATGCACATTTTTCAAGGAATTTCATAATAAAATTATTTTTGTTTATTAGGCATAGAAAAATATAAAATGATAAAAACTATTACGCTATTAATAAATTTAGCGAGAAATATGAAACAATTAATATAAAAATCGCAAAAGAAGCATGTGCTGGTCACACTTAACCTTTTTAGTGTAAACACAAAAAAAAAACACAAACGATAACAAAACTTTAAGTAGCCCTGAGATATCAATAATATATTTAATTTTCTATGAAACTAGAAAAAAAAACAAACACACAAATCATGCATAAAATTCTAAAACCCCCTTGAACTTGAATTACTAATACAAAATATAATAAAACAAAGATTAGGAGGCTTTTCCCTTAAAAAGAAAAGAAATTTAAACAACAAATAAATAAAAGAAACAACTAAAGTCAAATTAAGTAGAAAAAGAATGCATATATTATATTATGAAAATTTCATATATTAAATAAACTACGTCTCTAATTTCATTTCAAAATAAAATTTCCATAATTCTTTTAATGATTAAAAATCTCCGTTTTTTTTTATACGTTTCACAACAACAAAAAAACGTAAAATCTTTAGGAAAAAGTTTTCTTTATATTTTTTATTTTCGTTTTTTTTCATATAATTTATGTAGTGAAGTGTAGTATACATTTCACAAAATGTTCTTCACCAAATTATTCATCTTAGAAAAAGAAATTAAGAAGTTGAGAAAAGAACAGAACAGAGAACAAAAAAAAGTAAAAAAAAAAAGAAAAATCCTTAGCAAACTTTAGATATAAATGTATGAGCAAAGAGAGTACGTGTCAGTAAAACTTGTCTTACTAATATGCAAAATAATGTCATAATTAAGGATTTACATTTTACAACGCATCACTAGCTAACAAATACACTAACACAGCAGGCAGGGACAGGAGAATACAAGTTATCAAAAAGGGTTAAATTTTGAAGAAAAATAATTTTTTAAACAAAGAAATGTAATTACAAAAATTTAACCTCAAAAGATCTTTAAAAAAGTTCTCTCAGAGATGTCCTGAGAAGAAGAGAAATGATATCTTCTCTTTTGCTTTAATGTCACCGCCACTGTCTTTATCATATATTACCACTCATTTTCATTTTGCATTTCTTCTTTTTTTTGGCAAATGAAAAACTTTTTAACATGCCTTAATAGTCAAAGCTTTTTAAAGTTCATTTGTGTTGAACACAAGAGGATCTGGGGTTGTAAACTAACTACAAACATCACTACAACTACTAGCGGCAATAACACGCACACACACACACACAGAAACATATAAAAATGAAAAAAACTCTCTATAACTGGTGGCTTTAGTGAAAACTACGAGCACAAATACCCGGCAACAACAAAATTATAGAGAAAAATAAGAAAAGTACAGAGTATATAACAAGTTTATGAAGCACAAGTGGTTAAATCAGCAGTTGTAGTTTTAGCAGTAGCACAAGTAGCATATCAATCACATGCTACAACAACAGCAACAACAACAGCAATGATAATAACGACAGCAATAGCAACAACAACGACAGCAATTGCATACAACAAGAAAAAAAGGAAGTGTGCAAAACTTATTTAAGTCCTTTTATATTTTTTGTGCATATTAAGAGCGCAAGAAATGACACTGCAGGCATGAATACTAATTTAGCGCTGCATCACATTAACAACATCCGCTCAAAGTAATACAATCTAAAATCTTCTTTATTAAGCCAAAGAAAAAAAACAAACAACTAAATTTACAGCTTCTCGACTAAGAGATTGAAGAAAAGAAACCAAAACTTGGTTATGCTTTTGCAAGAAAAAAAAACATATATTTCATAATAAAGTAGAGAATTTTATAATATTTCTTGCAAGACAAATATATTTGACATAATATTTCATAAAAATAATATGTAATTAAAACTTTAATCGTACAAATGTCTCAGAACATACGTAATTAGGAAATTTTTATAAAAATGTATCTCATGAGAGAGGAATTTTAAGCAAAATATTGATATCATCGGCAAAAAATTTCCAAAGTAAAATATAATTTTTATAATAATGCAGCTAATATGGCAAAGACAGCTACATATTTTGTACATTTTTTAAAAAATGTTTCATGAGAGAGAAATTTAAAGTAAAAATTTAAGGGGAAGCTTAAGAGAAAGCTATTTACTTTTGACTTTTTCTACATTAATTACATTATCTATAAAGAAAACTTCCTGTTGAAAGGAATTAAAAAATATATTTATTCGAGATATTCTCAAGAACTTATGTACAAAAAGAAAATACATATTTTTCCACGTGAGATAAATATGTTTAATATCTCATGAGAGACATTTTAGAAAAAAATTTTATTTATTTATTCCTTTTTATCTGTATAAAAAGAAATTAATTATAAACAAAGTTTATGAAATTAAATATCCTTGTAACTTTCTTGCGAAAAGAAAAACAATTGTTTTATAAAAAACATTGTTTTCTTTATTAAATATTTCTTCAGGCATGAATGATATAAATGATTTGTAGCTTTAATTATTTCAGTAGTTTATTGATTTCCATGCTGAAAACTGTAAAAAGTTTAAAATGTTTTTTTTTAATAAATCCTTTGATTACATTGTAAAACACGAAAAAAATACCGGGGTCTGACAATCGATTCTGGTAGAGGAGACAAAAAATTATACGTGTGTCGGTGTTTTGCACGATCTCATTGAAATTTTATTTTAGAGGGGGTTAAAGTTTCCCCGTTTGGCCTGTTTGTGCAGCATATCGGTACATGGTGTAGGGTATGTTCAGCAATTTTCTAGAAAATATTAAGGCAAATATTTCTGTGGAATATATTAACCCTCTAACTCCCCCACATACCTCTAATTGTTGGCTTTTTTCTAACAATTTGTAAAAAACATCTCTAAAAATGTTCTAAAAAAAATTTGGCCATAAAATGTTATTACAGGTCTTTAAAGACAACCAAGCCCCAGACTTAAATTGTACGCCAGAAATCTTTGAATACTTTAACTATGTTTAAGGATTAACATCATACTGATTCACAATTAGTACTCGGCATAGGAAATCTTGTAAGTCTTACGTTTAGGGTATAAAATGTGTTCAGAACTTTTATGTAAAACACCGCGAAAAAAATATTTTTGGAACATTTTAACTCTCTACCTCTTCGCTGTATGAGATTTTTTACATTTCTTCAAACAGGGCAAAAAACTCCCCTTCAGCGGCGATATAGCGGGCAAAAGTCTTTTACAAAAATGTTCTTCGTGGTCTTGTACATAAAAAAGCTGAGCTCATCTTATACTTTAAACGTAAGGCTTGGAAGGTTTTCTTTGCCGAGTACGAATTGTGAATAAGTACGAAATTAACCCTTAAACACATTTTAATTGTTGAATAGTTTCTAGCGTCCAAGTAAAGTCTGGAGCTTTGGTCTCTTTGAAAAGAGAGTAGAATTTTATGGCAAATATTTCTGTAGAACACTTAAGATGCCTATATTTCCGCTGAAAGGGAGTTTTTGCCCCTTTTTTAAGAAATGTACAAAAGGACCCATAAAACGAGGTGTTAGAGGGTTAAAATGTTGCAAAAATTTTTTCTTGTGATGTTATACATAGAAATGGTGAATAAATTGTATACCTTAAACGTAAGTCTTACAAGATTTTCTATGCCGAATAGGTACTAATTGTGAATAAGTATGATGTTAACCCTTAAACATAGTTTAAGTATTCAATGATTTCCGACGTACAAGTTGAGTCTAGAACTTAGTTGTCTTTGAAGACCTTCACTAAAATTTTGTGGCCAATATCTCTGCAGAACATTTCATCTCCGCACTCCCACTTTTTAGGGGTGGTTTTTATGATTTGTTTGAAAAGAGCCACAAATGACCGATATGTGGCGCAGTTAGAGGGTTACTAAGATCCACAAAAATATTTTCCCTAATATGTTCTACAAAGTTGCTAAATATATCCTACACCTTAGATGTAAGGAACACATAGTTTCATGTATCGATATTCTGCACGAACAGGGGAGATTTCCAAGGTCAGGCGGCTATAAAGTAGAAACCATAAGCTGTATCGACTTAATTCTTTTTGGATATGAAGTGCACGTAAGAGTAAAATATATATGTATGTCGAATTTGATTAACATCGAATAAGATAAAAATACACATCGTTTCGAAAATTTTTTAAATTACTTATACGGCCCTTTTCACACGATTAAAAGTTAATGTTGACTTTAACGGCAAGTTCGTACAAAAAAATATTGCATGTGAGGAAAATTGTAAAAAAATATTGATATCATTGAAAAATATATTTCTTAAAATAAAAATATTTTTTGTCAGAATGACATGTACAGTGTTGCTGTTGATATGTCTCAGAATATACGTAAGAAAGACATTTCTAAAAAAATATATCTCATGAGAGTGGAATTTTAAGCAAAGTATTAAAAACATCGGCAAAGCATTTATAAAGTAAAATATATATTTATAATAATGCAGCTAATATGGCAAAGACAGCTATTTATTTTATATATTTTTTAAGAAATGTCTCATGAGAGAGAAACTTAAAGTATAAATTTAAGCGGAAGCTTAAAAGAAACTTATATATTTTTTGTTTCTTCTATATTAATTACATCATTTATAAAGAAAACTTTCTGTTTAAAGGAAATATATATTTTTCTAAGTGAGAGAAGATTTTTATAATATATCATGAGAGAAATTTTACAAAAATTTTAATATATTTATTGCTTTTCATCTGTATAAAAAAGAAATACATAAATATTTTTCTACGTGAGAGATATTTTTCAATATCTCATGGGAGAAATTTGGCAAAAAAAGTTTATTTATTCCTTTTTATCTGTACAAAAACGAAATTAATTGTAAAGAAAGTTTATGAAGTTAAAAATCTTTGTAACTTTCTTATGAGAAAAAGAAGCAATGTGTGAGAAAAAGAAACAATGTTTTACAAAAGGCATACTGCCTGGTTCACGATGTCGACAAGTCGAGCTCGTTCTCATATTTATATTGAAAACAAAAACAAATTTTATTTTTTTGTTATTGTTCTCAATATAAATATGAGAACGAACTCGACTTGTCGACATCGTGAGCCAGGCAGATAGTTTTATTTATTACAAATTTGTCCCGACATAAATGATATACATGATTTGTAACTTAATTGTTTCAGTATTTTATTAATTTCCATGCTGAAAACTGTGAAAAGGATGAATTTTGTTTTTCATAAATCCTTTTATTATTCGGCCTCTAGAGCGTGTAATCATATTAATTGAATTAAATAAATAACTGTTCTGTGTTTTTTATGCCAAATGTAAATTGCTAACTATTTAATTAAATCTTTTTCTATACAAAATTTCTATGCAGAAAAAAACCCTACTTTCAAATGATTTCTTTTCTGTGTTAACTTTTTACACAAATTGATTTTCTATGTTGTAAAAAGGTTAACGAAAAAAAAGATACTAAATATTCATACAATTTTAGTTTTAAGTAAAATTGAAATTAATTCACGTGAAAAGAACTAAAAATGCAGCCACTACAAACTAAATATATTTTGACATTTGCCTGTCATTTTCATTATTTAAACATAACAATTTGAATAGACATTTGAAAACTACAAAACCAACAAGAGGAACAAAAAATAATACACTGACTTTTTTATGTATTTAGTTTGTTTGAGAGACAGGACGAAATAAAAAATCGAGTAAAACAAATAGAATAGAAGTATAGTATATTTTAAATAGTAACTTATCATAGAGCCAGTGATTCAGATTCTATTCTTTTTTAGTCATTTTTTTCTGCTCCACCTACAATCAGACGAGCTGAGCTCATTCTACCGTTGAATGGATGATGGTGACGAGCCACAAACAGTTGCTAGATTAACTGACAGTCAAACAATAGACACAAAAATAATGCACACATATTTAAACAGACACAAACACACACATACATGCTTACATACATTTGAAGGGAAGTAGGAAAAAATTATTTGAAGGCATTCAGGCCGACAATGTTTTTTCATTTGAAAATTTTTGTTGCTGCTGGATATTTCAACTCTCTCTCTCTCTCTCTATGTATTCTAGTCTTCATGCACAATGAAATGGCAGACAATGTACAAATGTCAACAACATAAAAACGTTTGCAGTTAACTCAACTGACACAGTGAATGAAAATATTATAAAATACAAATACACACACAAACCTACAGGCGATTGCTATAGATTTAAACAAACTTTAGAATGAACAGGATTTCAAAAAAGTTTAAACAGATCAAACATCTCAAAATATATAAATCAAATATTTATAAATTTTGTTTTGTTGCAAGCTTAAAATTAAAAGGACCTCAAGTCGGACTTACAGTTAAAAATTTAGCAATTTTCAAGTCCTGTGTATTCTAATCTGTGAATTTATTTTAACGTAAGAAGACTTTTAAGCCTGCCTTCCTTCATTCCTAAAAATTTTTAGTGTCTATAGTAGAAAATGTTTGCATGTGTTTGAGTGTTGTAGATCTAAATGTGATGTTGTTGCCAGTGATAGTGGCGTTTCATTTCAATATATATTTTTTTTGTATTGTATTTTTTAATTTTTTCCTCAATTTCAATTCTGAATTTGATGTTTAAATTGTATGGCTATGAGTATGAACAATAACATCAGCATCAACAGCAACAAGAACAATAACAACAACAACAACAACAACAATGATTGTAAATTTATATAGAGAAAAGATGCAAACAAAAACACAGGCTGCATTTGAATTATAACGGAAACGGAAATGAGTTCACACAAACAAAATCAAAAATAATAAAAGAAAACATGCCCTTACACACACAAGCGCACACTCATACACAAATAAACAAACTAGAACCATTTAAAAGGGCAAGTAGCTTTCCAGTTTGTTAGCAAAAGAGTATGAAGAGCGTTTTTGCTGTTTTAAATGTAACATAAACTAAAATCTAGAAAATATTGCAGGAGCAAAAAAAGAAAGAGAAATTAAAAAAAATTATATGAATGAAGCAAATGTAAAATTGGGTTATAAATATTTAGCCTTTGATTGCTACAAATTAAAGGAAATTTGAAAATCAATAAAGATGGTGAAGATATAGAAAAAAAATTAAATGCAAATAAACAAACAAATAAATGAAATAGACAAGTAAAAAGGAAATTGCAGAAATTAGTGATAAAAATAACAAGAAAATATTTGATTAATTCAGCATTGACAAAAAAAGTAGAAAAAATCAGAGAAATAAAAACAGAAGCTAAAATGTTGCAGGCATTTCTTTCTTTATTTTTTTTAGTAACACAAGGAAAATCAAGCAAATTAGAATATTTATTTAAAGCGATTGGTAAAAGGAAAAAATTCAAAACAATTATCATTTTGTGTTCGGATTTCTCTTCAACTATTTCTATTTTGTCCATAATATAAAAAATTGGCTAAAAATATTAGATTAGGATCTATTCACATTAAACATAACGCTTCTTAATAAATTACCAACTCCGCACAGTGGTTCCAATTAGAAAAAAATGGCTAATATTTGTGTATCTTTCAAACTTGTGATGCGATTGGAAAACAATGTATGTAAAAATTATAGAGGAGGACCTGACCTTTAAGAATAATGAAATTCGATATACCCTGTTAAAACATACGGTGAACTACAGGGCGTCAAAGTTGACTACCTCGGGCATGAAAAGCGTTTTACAAATATTATCCGATTTTAATTAATTTAAACTTGTAAAGCTTATGAATAGATAAAGATAATACATTTTATTTCATTTGAATTTTAAAATTTTGGTTTTCGCTTCGATTTTGCTCCCCACTTCGTAAATATCTTCGGTAGTAGCATAGTTGAAATTTTGCAAAAAATATTTTATGATTTTTAACACAATCCTCGATAATATGCAGAAAATTTTTTAGTTATCTCAATTCATATAGTCGTGAAAAATAATCAAAGTCAAGACTTTGAAATGAGAGTGCAGAATGGCTAGATTTTGCCAAAAAGTAGGGCAGTGCCGAGTCAAATAACTATGTGCAAAAGTGGGGAAATTTAATTCCCCCTAAAATGAGTCCCAGATGAAAACTTTCAAAACGCCGACACCGTGCATAATTTTTTGGCGCCCTCTAGCAGGATCAGTCGTTAGAACTTTGTTATATTAAAAAATTTTACACTGTTGTACAGTGTAAATATCTGCAATTTTTGAAAAAATCAGGTAATTTCACATTATTATGAACAAAATTGTTATTTATCAATCGATTTTCTTGGAATTTTAAGCAAAATACTAATACCATATTAATAAAATTATTTTTATAAAAAAGTATCTCATGAGAGAGAAATTTGTAGCAAGATATTGCTGTCATCGGGAAAAAATATCTATAGGAAAATATCTTTCTAACATTGCAGCAGATATGGCAAAGAGAGGAGCTACATACTTTAATTTATTTTAAAAAATATCATGAGAGAGAAATTTTAAATAAAAACTTAGAATGTCACAAATATGTTTTTGAGCGAAAGTTATTTTTTCAGTATTTATAAAGAAAACTTCCTGTTGAAAGGAGCTACATATATATTATTCTACGTGAGAGAATTTTTTATATATCTCATGAGAGAAATTTTATGAAATTTTTTTGAAAAGAAGTTCCCTTTGGCACGTTCTCAATATTTTCGGCGGTGTACAAAATTTTTTTATTATAAAAAAATATTTGTAAAGAATACTGGTAACGAAAATACAAAACGAAGGCAACGGCCCGGCGCGTAGGTTAAATTTCTTAAAAACTAACCTGTGCCGCTTTGGTATATCCGCGGTTTTCTGTGCTGCCATTGTTTTTGAGATTTTAGAGAGATTTTCGTCTCAATTTCTTGGGATTTCTTGGATCAGGTTTGCGTCTTGGCTAAGGGCAGGTTTGCGTTTTGGCTAAGGGCTGTTAAGCAAAGGTGTCTTGTCTAAACACCAGATGTCTCGGCGAAATTCTTGAGAAGTATCGCGTAAGTGTCTTCGAGGCAGCAGTGCTTTTTTTGCTTTTTTGAAAAGGCTTCGTTGCAGTTTAGTCCCATAATGTTTTTCGAAAATCGGTGGGGCAATTCTCTCACCAAAATATTAATTATCGCACAACTCCACCGTTTATGAATCGATTTTCAAAATTCATTTTTTGTTTTCGAAAATTGCGAGGGTGTTAGCTATTCCCCATTCCCAAAAACTATTAATTATCGCATAACTCATCCATTTATGAATCGATTTTAAAAATTATTTTTTTGTTTGAAGTGATTTGCTTGCACTTTGATCCCATAATTGCCTTGAAAATCGGTGGGGTAATTCGCCACCCTAAACATTCGCATAACTTTTCCATTTATGGACCGATTTTCAAGATTCTTTTGTTCTTTAAAAGGGTTTGCTTAGAGTTTGATCACATATTTTTTTTTAAATGCGGAAATCGGACGGACAAATTGGCCGCTCATAATATTGATTATCGCCTTGAAGTCGGATTTTTTTTCCAGCATTATATCATCTTCATCTTCTTTTACTTGGTATCATCAATGTAGCCATGGCGCCGGGCTTGGTGACTAAGCGGAATATTCCGAAGGGCGATAAAGATAAAGGGGCGTCTGTCATATTGTTCGAAGGTGGCCGGCCGGAAGTTGCCTGCCGAAGGATATTGACCGAAGGTGTTCGGCAGAAAGTTACCTGCCGAAGGAGGTCTTCAAAACTAATTTTTTTTTTGCAAAAATCAGATAATTTTTTTTGTAAATAAAATCAATATTTATCCATCGATTTTCATTAAATAAACAAATAATGTTATTTATTTGTTTCTGATGAGTTAATAAAAATGCTAAGTTTTTCCATTTTCGATTTTTTATAAATTTGTAATAAATAAACATTTTCTCATTTTACGTAAAAAATAATATATTTCGTCATTGCCATTGAATAATTCCAAAACCATTAAACATATAAAAATAATACCTGAACGGATTAAAGGTAATTTAATTTCAAGTTTTTTAATGGTTTTTGTAATAAAATTGGACAACCTTTTTCCAAGTTATGCGGAAATCGATAAAAATTCCCACATTAAAAAAATTTTTAAAAACGTATTCATAGAATTTTTAATTTCCACGATTTTTGTAGTTAATAGACCATAACATATCAGAAAGATATAGTAGTTATCAAAGTTCATGAGAAAAGTTTCATTTTGTTGTATATAGTGTAGTTGAACAAATTCATTAAAATTATAACTCAATTTTGAAATATACCACGCAATTACCCAGATAACATGCTTCTCTTTTAATCTTTATCAAAATATTTGTTTCATTACATTTATTCGTATGTGTATAATGAAAAGCTTTACAAAAAGTTTAATTAAATTAATGTAAACAAATTATACAAAATGATGAAATTATTTAAGCCCTTAAGTGTGTATATAATATTGAGGTACTTGTACGGTTTTTTCCGCAACAAAAGAAAATTAATTTTCATAGATGATACTTGTCGCTCTTTATAAATAAATTCAGTTTCATTCATAGCCTTGATGAGCAGCAGCAAAGTACTTTACGTTTGGCCAGCATCCAGTATATTTTCAATTTCAATTAATGCTTAACATTGTATAGAAATACAAATGTATGTACGTATAAAGACACATACATATGTATGTGTGTATGTTTTTATACCTTAAATACTATTAATTTACATGCATATATCTATCTGTCCATTGAAAAACGAACTTGTATTAAAGTGTTTTGTATTTATATTATTATATACTTCATACACAAACATGTTTGTATGAGGATAAACAGGTACTCACTCGTCTATGTGAGTGTATGAGTACATGAGTGCTTGTGTGTTTTTAACCTAAAGCCTTTTAAGTATTTTACAATTTATTTCGCATATAAATTGCCACTCACATGTTAACGAAATAAACAAAAAGAAAAAATTTATTTAAAAAAAAAAATAGTGAAATAAATATATAGAAAATTTTCATATATCGCCTCTGCAGCTTGTTCTTACATACTTACTTACATAAATAAGCTGCAAACATTCACATACACATCTATAATATGATCTTATATGTAAAAATTGGTATTTTTATATCTAGTAGCTGTTGATGTCGTTTTTACTATAAACGTTCAAAATTTAAATGCAACTTGTGCAGTTTGAGTGGCAGGCAGTGTGCCAAAGATTTTTTTTGCACATACTTTTTGCAATCTGTGTTTGCTAAAGAACAGGGTTTTACAAAAAGAAAAGTTATATTTATATACATATTAACATTTAATTTAAAGGATACTGAATAGGTAGGTAAACAAAAATAATATATTTTCACTTTAAGCTAAATAGCCCAGCTGAATGCAAAAAGAAAAAGCTGAATAGCGAAATAATTCAATTAAGCTCATATTGTGTGCATTTCATTTTTTCAGCAGTTATTAAATTACGTAAAAACAAAGACTTTCTCCGCTGAATATACAATTGATACAGCTGAATTCTGAGGTAGGTATGATAAAATTATTTACGCAAGCTTTATATAATGTTTACACCTTCATTTGGAAGTTTTTCAAATCTTCTATGAAAAATATACAGCCGAGTAGCTAAATACCTGAGCTGAATTAAAAATATATCTGCTGAATATAAATTTGATATAGCTGAATTGCAAATACTAAAACTACTTCTGAATGTTGCACACAATTTGTAAACTTTCTTTCAATATTTTAAGTAATACTTTTTGTAAAATGTTAAAACTATCCCACTGAACATATAAATACTTTCGCTGAATTCCAAAATAAGTATTTCAAAACTATTTGTGTAAGATGTATACAAGTTTAACTTCCTTTCACCACAAATCAAATCGACGTGCTCTTTTCATACACAATATTTATTCACTTAAAGTTAAATAACCCAGCTGAATGCAAAAAAGACGGAGCTGAATAGCTAAATACCTCAAGTAAGCATATATTGGGTGTATTGAATTTTTTCAACCAATGTTAAATTAAGTAAAAGCAAAATAGTGTTCCGCTGAATAAGCAACAGATATAGCTGAATTGTAAAGCAGGTGTAATAAAATTAGTTCTGCAAGCTATTTATTATGTTTACAATTTCGTTTGCCAATTGTTTTAATCAAATACAAAAAAAGCAGCTGAATAGTTAAATACCTAAGCTGAATTAAAAATATATCTGCTGAATATGAAGTTGATACAGCTGAATTGCAAAATAATTATATTAATATTTCTTCTAAATATTGCATACAACTGTTAAACTTTCTTTTCCTATTTTAATTAATACTTTTTGTAAAAATGAAAAAATATCCAGCTGAAGAAATAAATACTTTAGCTGAATTGCAAAATAGTTATGCTAAAATTAGTTGTGTAAGTTATATATAACTTAACTTCTTCTCACCATAAATAAAATAAAAAGACGGAGCTGAATAGCGAAATTTCTTAATGAAGTTTGAATTGTATTTGCTGAATTTATTTCTAATAATGCAATATTATATAAAAACAAAAAAAATTTCTTTCATGCCCGAAATAATCAACTTTGACACCATGTAAGCTCACCGTGTGCTTCAACAGGGTGGTTCAAATTGTAACACTCTTAAAGCTTACGTCCGCGGATGGCAAGTTTCAAAGATACAGATATATTACCCTTTTTTCAATTTTAGCCACTGTGTCACGATTGATCAATAAAATGCTTAATTAATCAATAACTCAACCGTGGGTCTTAAGCTGATTTTAGTTTTTTGAGTTGACTATAATATTTTAGATTTAAACAAATCATCTAAGCAGCTCAATGGCCAAATTTTTCAACTAAATATATTTTTTCACTCTGCAATTATACGATTTAAAGCATAGATAATAGTTAACACCACTTTTCTCATCCACTCTTTAACATATTCCTTTACTATTTACAACACATAAGTATTTATATTCAAAACAGCCTCTTTTTCTGTACTTTTCATCTACATAAATATTTTTTTCTTTCAAGTGTAGGTCCGTTTGAACGGTATTACGTTACTCCTCATACGCTATAACAGCCTACAACAAAACCTAAAAACGGCAACAGAAAACTAAATATTTTTCTCTATTCTAAAAGTCTGCCAGCCTGCCTGCCTGCCTGCCTGCCTGCTTGTTTACTTGAGCCGCAGCCTGAAAAATATTTGCATTTGTTTTATATATTTTGTTCTCTACAGTTCAAGTATTTAGAAGTTAAGCCTAAAAATCGACATCGACATTATACGAGTACACTAAAGTGAACTTTTGGCTTTAGAGCTCTTCTTTCATACTCTCAGTAAGGGCTAATAAGAGCATGTGTGTTTGTGTGTATTTATATGTTTATGTATATGTGTTATAAAATAGAAAAGGTAATACAACTCAATTTTAGACTGTTTGTGTTTAAGTTGGGTTTAACAATTTGAAAGGGGTTACCGAAAAAAGTAATAAAATAGTTGGGCAATCTCAAAGAAAGAAAAATAGAAAATTTAAGTATGTAAGGGAAAGAATTGCTTAAAGAAATCAATTTGGTTTGTAATGTTAACAAATTAATAAAAGAAAATCTATTAGAAAAGTTAAGTGTGCTACAGCGTATACGTTATATTTAATTGTTATAAAACAATAAATAGCAATCATACGCCTAAGGCTGTCTTAATTAAAATTCAATATTAAAATTTCAGCCTTAAGAGGGAGAGGTAGCCAGCAGATTTTCATTTATTTGCTATTTTCTTTGCATTTCTTATTAATTATTAACGTATTGTAAACCTTTTTTCCCCTTTATAAAAAAATTGTAGTTTTCGTTTTTCCCTTCTAATACTTTTACTAGCCATCATTGCTCTAAACGAATTTTTTCCGCCAACAAAGACCAAAAAAAGGCCTCTCTCCCTCATTTAGGAATAGTAACATGGCATGCATGTATAGTTAGTAGTATAAGCATTTGTTTGTTTGTAGTTAGTGAAACATTTGAATGTATGTCATATATTTGGCTGTGAGCCAAAAAAAAATTTCTAGTATAAAATACAAAATATCCTGCGATTAGTTAGCAAGTAACCCAAGCCCAAACAAGCATCTGCCTAAAGACTTACCAACACACAATAGTTGTATAAATATACAAACAAAAAGAGAAAAAATAAATTAAAAAAGGAATATATGAAGCAAACACATACAAAGTATGTATACGAGGGTGGTCAGGAAATTGTGTGGAAGAACTACAGTGTAATTGTGATATGACAAGCTTCGATATAACGAAAAAAGTACTTTTTAAGAAAGTACCTTTTAAAAAAGTATATATCGTCTAAAAAAGTAACTATTAAAAGTTGTAACTTTTAGCAATTGTAGTATCTTTTAAAAATATGTACTATATTTGAAAAAAAGTACTTTTTGACAAAAGTACCTTTTGAAAATTGTACCTTTTGAAAGTATAACCTTTTAATCAAAGTAAATTTCAAAAAACTATCATTGAAAAAAGTACTTTTGAGAAACATAAAGCATCTAAGCGGCAGGCCACTTTGGCGTTTTTAAAACGCATGTTTCTGCTTTTTAGCGTTCCGTACACCAAAAGTGTAAGGGAACCGTATTGTTTTTGGTACACTGTCCGTCCATCTATCTGTCTGTCTGTCACAGGATGTTTTCTCGAGAACCGTAAGAGCTACGGGCCTAAAATTTTCACAGAATATATAAAACTTTGGCCGCTACAATAAACAAATATATTACAGTTAAAAATTAAAGGGTGTTCTAAAGCGAACAACGAAAAATATTGAAATATAAAATGTTCAAAGTTAGTGTTAATTGGTGCAGTCTGTATAATAGACTACACCAATTCACACTGATATTTAAGACAATAAAAATTAAAGGGTGCTCTATCAGTTATTGTAATTTCGACTGTGTAATTTAAACAATTTGCTTTATTTTAAAAAACCGTGAGAGGCAAGCTCTTGAAATTTAAAAAAAAACACTAAAACTAAAAAAATTCCAAAATTAAAAAAGCGTCTTAAAGAAAAAAAGCAATAAAAGTAAAGAAAAGCGCTAAAACGCAAAAAATCACCAAAAGTTAAAGAGATCGCCAAAAAGTAAAAAAAAGCCAAAAACCGAAAAAGTCGTCAAAACAAAAAAAAAAAACAGCAAAACTAAAAAAAATCGCTAAAACCAAAAATATCGCCAGAAACGAAAAAAAATCGCTAAAAAATTACAAAAACGAAAAAAGTGCCAAAACTACAAAAAATCGCTAAAAACCGAAAAAATCGCCAAACAAAAAAAGTGTCAAAACGAAAAAAAGTCGCTAAAACTAAAAAATCACCAAAAACCGAAAAAAAGTCCACAAACCGAAAAAAGCGCCAAAACTGAAAAATGTCAAAACTAAAATAAGTCGCTAAAATTAAAAATATCGTCAGAAAGCGAATAAAACGTTATAGCAAAAAAAACTTCAAATCCAAAAAATAGCCAAAACTAAAAAAAATCGGCAAAAGATAACTAAAAAAATTGCAAAAAACGAAAAATCGCCCAAAAAAATAAAAAAGTAAAAAAATGTTCCAATTTAAAATAGCACCTTCTGCAAAAAGTCCTTTTTTAAAAAAAGTATCTTCTGAAAATAAGTAGCTTTTGAAATAAGTGAAGTATACATAATTTTTCATCTCAGAACTATATTTTTCTAACCTTCAAGCAATTTTAGATGTACTCTCGTATAAAAGCAACAACAATATTTCAAATTACAAACGATCAAAAAAATATTATTTTGTAATACACTATAACAACTTACAGCCTTTGAATATTGCACGAGTAGCAAGCCTATTTTTAGGCTACAATAAGCAGCAAAATGTTGCCTGGTGGTGCTGCTGCTGCTGTTCACCATGCAAAAAAGTCATATTTTTGAAATGCATTGAAGCTAAATGTAGTAAACATTCAAGCTTGTTTGAGCAGCCGCCTTCTAGTAGATTTTGTTAAAAAATATTTTTCTCTGAAATTTTTTTCAATTCTTTTAAGCTGTTAGTTTTGTTGTTGCATAAATACCAATGAAATTGAAGTGTTTTAACTTGTTATGGAATAAAGGATTTTTGTAGATTTTTGTTGAGACTGTGTTTTTTTATCGCAACAGCTTCCTATTTCATGTGACAAAAAATTCACAAATAAAATTGCTGAAATATTTTTTAGGCTTTTTTAAAAAATAAAACAACAAATGAAAATTTAAACAACAACCATGTCTATAACAAAATTGGTTTCTGAGTTCAACAGCAAATAAAATTAATGTTGCTTATACGTTTTAAAAGAAATGAAACGTTTTTGAAATGACATATCGTTTTTGGATAATTGAGGAAAGAATAGAAAAAAAACGTGGAATAACAATCAATTTAAAGAATTTTAAACAAACAAAAAGTAAAGAAATTTACCAAACAGATATAAAGAACATCAGGTAGTTTTATTTGTACAACAAGATTTTCCTTGGAAAATCATTAATTGCATTTGGTGTAACTGTTTGGCGGTATTACAAAATGAAGTGAGTTTTCTGTGGCTCTTTAGACTTCTTCAGTATTTTTTTGTTTTATGTATTACGGTTTTATTAAAATTTACTAAAGGATTAAATTTTCACTGAATCACAAGAAATGTGCTGACAGTCTTTCTGTAGAGCAATTTAGGGGAATAGTATCGGGTATATGGCAAAGCTTAGAGTACTCAGCGCCCTGAAATATATAGCTGTAGCCCAGTTCGAAGGACCGTAGTCCCATTCGAAAGACCACAATGCGGTTCAAGGTGTCGTGTTCCGATGCGAATGATCATAGTTTGCTTGGACCATTATTCAGTTTCAAGTGCCATAATCCGGTTCGAAGGACCATCACATGTTTGCAAAAACCATAACCCGTTTCTAAGTATCATAATCCGATTTAAAGGATCATAACGCAATTCGAAGGAACATTATCCAGTTTCAAGCACCATAAATATATTTTAGTCGTCATTCGGCTCTGTTTTGTTTTTCATGGGCACTACACATCTGGCTTATTTTGTTGCAAGTATTGTCATCTTTGTGTTACTAATTGCTAGTTTCATTGAAACCCAAACAATATTCTTATCATTGACACTTATTTGCATAAATAATTAATTTCGAAATGTATAGAAATAATTCTACAAAGTTTATGTAAATAAACTAGAATATGTAAATTTTTCTTTAATTTCAATTACACTGGGCAACAAAATCAATTTTTTTTTCTAATAAGGAAGCCGAAAGAAGTCACTAAAATAAAATACGCATCTATCGGCGTTTTGAAAGTTTACATCTGGGATTTATTTTAGGCGAAGCTTATGCTCCCCACTGTCTTCACATTGTTATAGTAAATCGTCATAGGAAATCATACGTTTAAAGTGATAGTTATACTCTGTATTTCTATGTAAAACACCATGAAGAATATTTTTGTGAAACATTTTAACCTTGTAGCACCTCGTTGTATGCACCATTTCGTGCCTTTTTTAAGAAAAGTATAAAAGCTCACCTACAACAGTGCCTTTTTGTGGCAAAAAAAAAACAATTTTAAGACAATAAATTTTCAAAAATCTAATGTTGCACTTCACTAAGTAAAATCTAATGTTGCACTTCAATAAGAAAAATCCGTAATTTGCAATATTTTGCTCTAAAAAATCTAGGGAAGTTACTAAATATTGTACAACAAAAAACTGATGAAAGTTTTCATGCAACTCGCGGGTGATGTATATGAGGGACTCTCATTCTAAACCTTCATTTTGTGTGCGCAGGTAGGGCTCATACTATAGTTTTCGCCTCTTTCAACAAATCCTGTTTATATTTGCTCTCACAGTTGTTCTGGAAATGATTTTTGTAAAAAAAATACATCACAAAAAATGAGTATAGGGTGTGAAAGCTATACATCTACTATCTAAATACCAAAAAAATTATAATAATAACTGGACGAAATTAAAAGTTTTGACCACTTTTTCAATTTTGACTCAAGTTCAAATAGAAAAATAAAAGATTTGTATCTTTTAGAATAATTCTTTACAAACGTTTATACATGAAAGTATAATAATAATAAATAAGACTTATTTTAATCAAATCGCAACAATGTTAAAAGTTATGTCAATTTCAAATAATTATTCGTAACAAAATACGACCTACCTGATACATTCTTCGAAAATATAACAGCCCACAGGGCAGTAGAAGCAAAACTTTTTCAAAGAAAATCGGAAATTTTTAAACATTTAATATTCCTTATATCGTTTCTACCCTGCAGCTGCTGTTTTTTTCTTTTTCTAAAGTCCTAAAATTTATAGATAAATTATATTTGAAAATTTTTTCTCGTAACGCTCAATACTTTTTTTATATGAATTCAATTTTTTTTTTCAGAACACACACTACATTTTAAACTTAACACAATACAGATGTATAATTTTCGATGTATTTTAACATAAACTTCTTAGTTATGCACTGAAATTTTTGATTAAATTAAAATATGGATAACACTCAATACATTTTATTTATGCAAACGTTAATTGATTGATTAAACGTTCTGTAATATAATACTATTTCACAAAGTTCCCAAAACTTTTGAACATTTAGAAGTACAGAAATATGTTGTTATTTTAGTGTATGTTGTTAATGCAATTTTAATAATTAAAATTTATAATGAAACATACTGAAAAAGCGTAACGCTCAATACACAAAACTGCGGACAAAAACAATTGAAAAAAAATTTGATTTTAATTTTTTTTTATTTGATGTGTGAAATAAGAGTAGCAAATGCAAATATTCTAAAACCGTTTTAAATTTTATCTCGTTTTTGGAAAAATTCATAGTTTCTCAATGTGGAAAATCAACAGAATGCATTACGAACATGCCATTTTGTATGAAGAGTGCATAAACAGTATTTTCGTTCTCCGTTTTTAACACACAATGGACAGTCTTACACGAAAAAAACGTATTTACATTTATTTGTAATCTATCATCTAGCATCTTCACTTATAAAATTTTAGTAGCGTTTTTATTGAAATCCACTATTTTCTTTTTAATATAAAAAAATTAATTGAATTACGTATGTGGTTTAATAGATATGAGTGAATCAAAATGGCTTTATAAAATTTTGCATTTGCAGTTATCTTTGAAAAAAGAATAATCTAGCTGTGATTGACTAATCTTTCAATTCAACTAATAAATCCACAAATTTTTACAAATCGCTGAACAAACTTATGAAAATAGAAATATTAAATTTTTATAAAAATCTTTGTTGTTAAAAAATTATTAAAAAATAAAAAAAACATGAAAAACTACACTATTTATCTATAAGCACATAGGTAAATATGTTCCAAGCAAAACGAGACATATTTGATTAAAATCGACCCACAACTTTTGATTTTATTTACAATTAAGTGAGGGAACTGAATTGATAAAAATCACGATTTTTGTACAAAAATGAAATTTTTTGCTCCGAATTAAACAAAATTTAGTCCCAACTCTATGAATATTATTAGAAGCTTATGTAAGAATTTTTTGAAAAATATAATTATTATTTTAATAGTTATAGCTTTTTTTCATTCAAGGATACATGGGAAGGGCAGGAATACTTACGCCTATATCGACCATATTTTAAATTTTTACAAGTTTTCTCAATTTAATCAAACGTGCCAAATCTTATCGCCTCTTATCTCGTCGGCAACTCCATCTATTTTTTGTCGCCAAATGTGTGAAACGGTACCACTGTGCGGCGCTGCAGCGGGATAACATTTTCTAGAAAAATATTCGTAATAAAATTTTACTACAAGTCTTAAAAGCCACTAAAGCTTCAAACTCAACTTAAAAGCTAAAAATCATTCAAGTCATATAATGTGTTTAAGGGTTAATTTCGTACTAATTCACAATTAGTAATAAAATATTCCAGAAACTCGTTTTTTGAGAGGCTGGTTTGTATTAAAAATATATTTTACGTGAAATTTTACTATGAGTCAAATTGTGAATTAGTACGAAATTAACCCTTAAACACATTTTAACTTTTGAATGATTCAAGTTGAGTTCAAGTTGAGTTACAGGTTTGAGGTCTTTAAAGAACCATACTAGATTTTATTTCAAAATTTTTGTAAGCAGCTTGAAGGGAAGATTTTTGTCCGGCTTTTTAAAAAGGGCAAAAACGACCACGCAGCGAAGAGTTAGAGGGTTAAAATATTCCACAAAAATGTTGCTCGTGGTGTTTTACTTAAAAGTGATGTGCTCAGCACTTATACCTGAAACGTAGGGAACTTTAATTTCCCCTAAAATTGGAGCCTTTGTGTCTTTTACTTTTAGTAGAGTTTTATGGCAAGTATTTTTGTAGAGCATTATAGCCCGCTATATCGCCGCTGAAGAGTAGTTTTTTGTGAGACTTTCAAGAGACTAAAAAAATTAACCATACAGTAAAGAGTTAGAGGGTTAAAATATTCCACAAAAATATTTCTCGTAGTATTTTATATAAAAATTCTGAACTCGTCTTATACCTGGAACGTAAGGATTACAAGATTGCCTGTGATGATTCACTATAACAATGTGCAAAATGGGAGAAATTTACCTCCCCGTATAATGAGTCCCAGACGTAAATTTTCATTTAATCTTTTTTGTTATACAGTGTAATTGTTCAAAGTTTATCCAAATAAACTAGAATATGGAAATTTTTCTTTAATATCAATTATTTGTAAAAATGAAACAAAAACTAATAAAAAACACACAAAAAATTAAACATTCAGTCAGCAACAAATGTATATCGGTGATTCTCATTTCAAATGCTTTTTTTGTGTCCGTTGAAAGTATAGTAAATTATGTCATGGTCGGTTTTATTAAAATTGGTCGTATTTAAAAGAAGAAGTAGCCTACTTTTTGCATATGTATAAATGTTTGTAAAGATTTGTTTTAAAAGATATTTTTTTTTCATGTGAAATCAAGCCAAAATTGAAAAGGTAGTCATAACTTTTAATTTTGTGATGTGACTATTATAACTTTTATGTTTTTAGAGAGTAAATATATAGTGCTTTCAAACCCTATTCTCATTTATTGTGGTGTATTTTTTCGCAAAAGCCGTTCCCGGAATAACCGCGAAAACAAATGTGACGCTCCATACACAAAAGTGTTAAAAAATCGAAAAATAGAAATTTATTTCAAGATCCATTGAATGAGGCGAACACTATAATATGAATCCTAACTTCTCTTAATTCATTTAGTTACATTGCTAAACAAATAAAAACACGCAAAATTGACGTTTAGAATGAGAATCAGCCATATACTAACAAATTTAAACGGCTGCTGCATGTTGCAAGATAAATATAATAATTTAGTAATGATGCTGTGATACACAATACAAACACATTGAAAGAAAAAACAACCAGCAAACTTGCACATACATTTATACTTTAAAACAATGCAGTTACTTAGTTTTTGCTGTTACAAATGTATATGAGAAAAAAATGTTAAGCCAGAAATTATATAAAATTTTGCGAGCAAGCACACACAGCCATATACTTATTTATTTATACATTCATAGACCAATGGCGGCATAAAAAAGATATTATTAAATACACATACAAAATATGGTGTAAATTGTTTTAAATTTGCCACATACTTTTACTTACATGCACTTAACAAAGAAAAAAAGTAACAAAAAAACAGACACAAGTAAAAGGCAACAACTAAATGCACAACATGATGATAATATACACACGTACATGGAGTATTATATGATATTATCACTTCCACAACGAAAACTAGGCCTTTATCATATAGAAAAATTAAGAAAAAAAAACGTTGCTACAGTAGAGGAGAAAATATTAAAAAAAAACCTGTCAAGTAACAAATTTTGCTGCAAATTGTTATGAGAAACAGTTTTTCCCACGATAAAGTTTATTAATAACATGTTTTATTTCCTTATTCACTGTATTTTATACAGATATGTGCTCTTAACACACACACACAATGATTGCATGCCTGAGTTTGCATGAGTGTTTGAATATGAATATTAGTTGTAATTTTCTCTTCCCTTTCCTCTCACTCTCACATATTCCGTAAAAACAAAAAATTCACAATTGCATGTGCATTTCAACATATTTGTTGTAGTTGGAATTTATGTATTTGTTGTGTTGTTTTTATTTCTCTAAGTACTTTTGCCGTTATTTTGCTTTTTTCAGTATTGTAGTTGTTGTTTTAAGCATGATGCTCTTATTGTTTGTAAAAACTATTAACATTATCATGTAGTATGTATAGATAGATGTAAATGAATTAGTTGTATGTCTGTTTAAGTACACTATAGCTGTTGTTGTTTTTTATGAACACATCTAAATATACGTACATACATATTAGCAAATTGTTGTTGTTGCTACTGTTTTCTAGACATGAGCCTAAAAGTACTAAAAATGTTACTGGGAAAAACAAAACCGGAAGCTGTTTGTTTGTTTTCCTTTTTTTTTGGGCTTTAAAAATTTTCTATTTGTTTTATTTTAAAAGTATATCTAATAAGAGTATGTGTGTGTGTGTTTGTCTACATGTGTTGTATTATTTGTATGTGTAGTTAAGAACCACTTGCATGTGTATAATGCATTATTTGTGGTTGGTTGTTGCAAATGTTAAGTCTGGTTATTGTAGCTGTTAGTTTTTCACTAAATCATTAAACATGATAAAAATGGTGTTATAATTCATTTCATTTATTTGTTGTTTTGCTTATAAAGAAGAAAACAAGCAAGAAAAATATATGTGCTTAAAAATTAAAAGTTTTTCAAGAAGATTTTATTTAATTACTTTAAGAAATTATATCAAATAACAGGATATTTTTAGATATTAAATATTGCTCCTGATTTAGTCATCAGTTATTTCTGATAGTTTGAATTTTTATTAAATTTTGACATGTGTTTGTGATTAATCAAGTGCCATGTGCAGTATAATTTTTCAAGACTGAGTGTGTGAGTCCTTAAAATTTGAAAAAAAGTTTTAATTTATATGTTTTTTTCCAAATTCACTATATTAAGTCGCTGCAAAAAAATCAAATTCGGATGATTTCACTAAATATGTTGTAACTTTGTCCTTTTTTTCCGACAATGTTACGCTTACTACGTTTGTAACAAATTTCTCTTTATGAAATAGGTCAAAAGAATTTAGAAAAACATTTTTTTTTGCCTTACTGGAATTTTGAAATACGTAAAAAAACTCTATGTGCTCAATAAATTTTTATACGCTAACATAGATTATATATTGGGTGAATGAAGAAAATAATTTCTATCCAACAGTGCGAAATGTCCAAAATTGACACGAAAAGTGCTTAAGATATTTGGAAATAGGTAAAAAGAGTTCCTTTTGATAAAAGTAGCTTTTGAAAAAAGTACCCTTTGAAAAAAGTACCTTTTGAAAAAAGTACCTTTTGAAAAAAGTACCCTTTGAAAAAAGTATCTTTTGAAAAAAAATTTTTGAAAAAAGTACCGTTTAAAAAAGGACGTTTTGAAAAAGAACCTTTTGAAAAAAAGTACATTTTTGAGAAAACTACCTTTTGAGAAAAGTATCTTTTGAGAAAAGTACCTTTTGAGAAAAGTACCTTTTGAGAAAAGTACCTTTTGAGAAAAGTACCTTTTGAGAAAAGTACCTTTTGAGAAAAGTACCTTTTGAGAAAAGTACCTTTTGAGAAAAGTACCTGTTGAGAAAAGTACCTTTTGAGAAAAGTACCTTTTGAGAAAAGTACCTTTTGAGAAAAGTACCTTTTGAGAAAAGTACCTTTTGAGAAAAGTACCTTTTGAGAAAAGTACCTTTTGGAAAAAGTACCTTTTGAAAAAAGTATCTTTTGAAAAAAGTATCTTTTGAAAAAAGTACCTTTTGGGAAAAGTACCTTTTGAAAAAAGTATCTTTTGAAAAAATTACCTTATGAGAAAAATACCTTTTGAGAAAAGTACTTTTTGAGAAAAGTATGTTTTGAAAAAAGTACCTTTTTGAAAAATTTACCTTTTTGAAAAAAGTACCTTTTTGAAAAATGTACCTTTTTGAAAAAAGTACCTTTTTGAAAAAAGTACGTTGTTGAAAAATGTACCTTTTTGAAAAAATTACCTTTTTGAAAAAAGTATTTCTTGAAAAAAGTACCTTTTCAAAAAAGTACCTTTTAAAAAAAGAACTTTTTGAAAAAAGTATCTTTTGAAAAAAGAACTTTTTGAAAAAAAGTTATTTTTGAAAAATGTACCTTTTGAAAAAATACCTTTTGAAAAAATATCTTTTGAAATAACTACCTTCTGAAAAAAGTACCTTTTAAAAGAAGTAATTTTTGAAAAAAGTTCCTTTTAAAAAAATTATTTTTGAAAAAAGTACGTGTTGAAATAGTACCTTTTGAAAAAAGTAATTTTTGAAAAAAGTACCTTTTGCATGAAGTATCTTTTAAAATAAGTTCCTTTAATAAAATAATCCTTTAGAAAAATACATTTGAAAAAAAGTTTTTTTCAAATGAAAAATTTATGAAAAATTAAATACAAGTTTTAAACATAAATGTCCTTCTCTGGTTACTACAACCTACTGCATAATAGTATTCGTTAAAAAAATATGTTACCTTTTTCTACTACTATAAAAAATGAAAAAAAATTTCCCTCACTTTTGATATTTACTTGAGAACTTTCCAACTGCTGCAGTTTGGCCATTTACTTTTTACAAAATTTGAAAAGCCAACTTATTTTAAAGCCAGTTAGTATGTGTTGTGTGTGTGTGTGTGTGTGTGTGTGTGTGTGTGTGTGTGTGTGTGTGTGTGTGTGTGTGTGTGTGTGAAAAAGTTCAAGTATTTTATTAAATTTATGAAAAATTGTGTATCAACTATAAAACTATTTCCCAAAAAATAGCCTTAAAGACTGCATTGGCCAGCTTTAAAGCAGTCAGCAAAAATATTGTTTTGAAAACAATCTAAAAAGTTTACTGACCTTGAAAGTTTTACGAACAAAAATTGCATTCAGACAAAAACAAAATCCTTTTTTTAAACCTTTGAATATGTTTTATGTTAGAAAAAAATATCTTCAAGTGGTCAGTTCAAAAACCTTTAAAATTCCTTTGTCTGCTCTTATTTAGATATTTCCATATTTTCCTTATTATTATTATTTTAAGCTTTAAATTATAAACGAAAAAGTTGGCTGGCTGGTTGGCTGAATGTTGTTTCTATTGTTGTTTTACATAAATGTTTATTTTATTATTTCTCTAGCCGCTGTTGTTGTTATTCGCTTTTTGAATAATTTTTGAGAATCTTGTATGTGCTATTGGGGAGCACAAAAACTGAAAGCGACTTAAAGTTTTAAAAGTCAAATAAGGTTTTCTCTCTTTTTTCCGCCTGCAAATAAGACTTTTTGTATTTAAATTTAGTATAACAATAAAAGAATGGGTTGTTACTCGTGTAACCGAATATAAGAAAAAGAAATCAAACCAGGGAGAAGAAGTGCTTTTAAATGTTTTATTTATAACTTTAAGGCTAAGTTTATATTCAATGTTTCTATTTGAATTTTGCTGGCTGAATGTTTGGTTTGTGTTGCACACACATTTCATTTTCATCATCATCATCATCTTCATCGTCTTTAGATTTTGTTGTGTTTTAAGGATTCTTTTATTGTTTGTTGTACAAAAGCCTCTTATAGTCATAAGCGAAAATTAATTAAATATTTACAAGATTCTTATTTAAAGACCTGTTCTTTTATATGTACTCGGCTATATAGAGTTGCTAGGAAGTTTAAGCTGTTTTTACTTGAACAACAGCAGGAAATGTTCTTGTATAATAATGATTTCAATATTGCAAAAGTGGAATAATAAAGCATTTAAAATGTTGTAAAGTATGATCATAAATAATGAAATTGCAAGTAGAACTTCTGCAAGCAAAGAAAATTATTGAGAATTTTCTGAATAAAAATTTTTAGTCTAGAGCGTATGATTGATATTAATAGTGGCGTAATTCAAGTAACTACCTCGTTTTAAATTTTTGCCCCATTTTGATCATAACACTATGCAACAAAATGCAACAAAATAGTGTTAAAATATCTTACAGACATCTGAAATTAAAAATATTTTAACTAATTTTTAACAAAATTGGATGAGTCTTTCTCAAGATATAATAAAATCGGTGCAGTGAGTAGGCCTCTTCAAAACTCTATTTTGTTTTTAAATCTGATAATTTCACTTTATTGTAAATAAAATCAATATCTATCCATCGACTTTTAAGAAATAAAGCTTATTTATGGTATATGTCGCTTTACTATCATTTAACAAATATGGTAAATTTTTGCCGTTGTAAATTTTTTTACAAATTTTTTAAAAAATAAGCTTTGCATAAAAGAATATATGTTTTATAATTGTGGTCTGAATAATTCCGAAACCGATGAGCATATAAAAAATAATATTAAATGGTGTCAAAGGTAATTGTGTTGCAAGTTTTTAGTGGTTTTTGCAATAAAATATGACGACCCCTTCCCAAGTCATGATAAAATCTTCAAAAATTTCAAACTTTAGAAAAAACTAATTTTTTTAAATTATTTATAGAATTTAAAACTTCAGCTGTTTTTGGAGTTAATGAACCATGACACATCAAAAAATAATTTAATTTTCCAATTAAATTATTTTTATTTATAAAGAATTGATTAAAGTATAAGGATAGTGGACTACTTGACTGCAGCTGTCGTTATTGACAGTGTGGTGGTAGAAGCGGTAAAGAATTCTGTTTATAATACTCGTAGCATGATGTATGTAAATTCAACCTTCCATGCAGCCTTTTTCTTTTCAATTGTCATTTTGTTTTAATACAATTTTAAGCTGGAAATTGATAATGTTCCTTGTATCGCTTCTACCCTTCAGCTGTTGTTAACTTTTTTAACGTTCTAAAATGTATAGATGAATTATAGTAAAAAAATATTTACGTAACGCTCAATATATTTTTATACGAATTTATTGTATTTTTTAGAACACAATTCAACACAATTCAGATGTATAATCATCGATGTATTTTAACATAAACTCCTTAGATACTCACTAAAAAATTAAATTAAATTAAAAAATATAGATAACACTCAATACATTTTTTTATACAAACTATGATTGATTGATGAAACTTTTTGTAATATAAGTCTATTTAACAAAGTTCACAAAACTTTTAAATATTTACAAGTGCAAACCTACGCTGTTATTTAAGTGTAAGTTGTAAATACAATTTTAATAATTAAACTGTACTGAAGCGTTCTAAAAAAGCATAACGCTCAATACACAAGACTGCGGAAAACAAAATTTAAAAAAAAAATATTATAATTTGTAATATATTTCAAAAATTTTGTTGTGTGAAATAAATAAGAGAAGCAAATGGAAGTACATATTCTAAAACAGTTATAAATTTTATTTCGTTTTTAGAAAAATTCATACTTTCTTAATGTGGAATATTAATATCATGCATTACGGACACGCCTTTTCGTATGAAGAGAGTGTAAACAGTCTTTTCGCTCTTCATTTTTAACACATAATGGACAGTCTTACATAAATAAACTTGTGTACATTAATTTAGAATCTATTAAATCATGCTAGTGCAGCTTTCATTTAAAAATGTATGCGTTGATTTTATGAAATATTTTACTATACTTTCAACGGACATGAAGAAAAAAGCATTTGAAATCAGAATCACTTTTAGCTTCAGAGCAGTGAACTCTTTCTTCGAAAAAGTCAGAATTAATATTGCTCATACGTCAAATAAAAATTTTGGAAAAAGATTGTTATATTGCCTTTTTTCCTAGAAGTTTTTTGCTAACTGATTTTAAAATTGGAATTTGATAAAAAGAAGTATTCAAATTTATTTCTACTTAAGGACTTCTTTGTAAAAAATAGCACATATTTTTTCGCTTGTTTTTTTTACATTTTTAATATTAATTGTTTCCTGTTTTTTTTTCTCATTAATATCTTATTTGTTTTTTAAAACTTTATTTTTCTTGATTTTACTCCAACCAATTTTCGCTTTTGCTGTTTTGAAAACTTTAATTTTCTTGCAATTACAATAAACTGTTTATGTCTCCCGATAACCAGCTGTGTGAAAACTATCTTGATCATATTATATTAAATATTATTTCAATAATCTGGCTTAAATTGCCAGCTCATTAAAAACACACAACAATTGAAAAAAGTTTGCTTTATTAAAAAGATAATGATATTTTTTGGCAGGGAAAAACGAACGAAAGAACACATACATACATATACAAACAACATAACACTTTCATATTCATTGACATAAAAACAATGAGAAATATAAGAGGTGATGAAAAAAGAGAGAGAGAGGGGGAGGAAGATTTTGGATACGAGAAAAGTTGCCAAAAGTAAGACAAACACAATCTTGTTAAAAACCAGTTAAACACATGTATGAACGAAAACTTGGGCTTGTTTCTCTCACTCTCTCTCTTTTTTTTAGCCGGAAGGCTCACACGAGCATTCTTTATCATTTATAACATTACATGTGTGATGTGTTTGTAATTGTAATCTTAATAGCAATAATAACAATACCAAAACAACAAAAAAAGCAACAAGAAAAACATGAAGAATGTTTGTTTTTATTTCTGTGAACTTAAAATTGAACTGAAAACTTCATAAATAACCACAGGCAACATGGAACAGTGTGTGTGTGTGTGTGTGTGTGTGTGTGTGTTTGTGTGTGTGTATGTGGCCTCCATCATGCAACAAACATGATATGTGGCTTGCCAAATGAGATAAGAAACAAGACAATAACAAGTAAGCAATACTTGTTTAAACTCTCTGACTATTCATGTTTGTATACACATATGTAAATGTGTGTGTGTATGTATGTACATGTGAATTTCATATGTGTGTTTAAACAACAACATGCAGTAAGGAAATGAATGTGACAGCAAAGTAGAACAATTTTTGCTCGTATTTGCCTTTATTTTTTGTCATTGGGCATGATGTGTATGATGCTTCTTATGCATTTACTGTTACTTATTGTTGTTATTATCTATGTTTATCGTTATGTGTATGTTTAAGAATGGCTACTGGCATATATCCAAAAGCATGTTTTTTTTTTGCTTGCTTCCTTTTTTCGGCTCTAAAAGAAACAGACAGTGAACAAGCAGCAAAGAATCTAACCGAAAAAGCATAAGCAACAATTTTCGCAGCTTTCTCTTCTTTTTATTTTATATAAAATTTTTTTTAAACATTTTCTTTCATTTAATTTTTATTTTATTTAGCATTTCTGTGCTGAATGAAAGGTTTTCTTTTTTATTGTTTGCCCAGTTTTGTTGTGATTGTTCTGCTACTGCATATAATGGAATAAGTATGCGTGTGTTTTTGTAGATGATGACTGTTGTTTATATTAACTTGTAAACAATGTTAATAAACATGCATGAAAAGACATGCAAAATTTAAAGCAATAAGTGAAAAAATAACAATAGCACAAAACAAAAGCCAACACGAAATCAGCAGAAGAAAAGGAAAAAATTTAGACAAAGAAAATTAAAGATATAAACGAATAATATTTGCACTACGAAACAATTATTCATTCTTCAATAGAAGATTTTTTCAAAATTCATGTTAGAAAGGGGCAAATTTGGTAACCTTATGTCTGTGGTTTTCTCCAATAACGACGTCTGTCTTAAAATCAATATTTTTGGTAGAACCAAACCCAAATTTGTTTTTACAAAATTTTCTTTTAAAACTTTCGTAAATATAATATGTATGCCATAAAAAATTTAATTTGTATAAACATTTTAAACAAAAATAACGTAAAATGAGATCCTATCAGAGATGCTCAAAACCGCTTATGTCGCCATAAGTGGCACTGACAAATAAATATCGAGATTAGAAACACGATATTCCGAAATTTTTTACTCTCTTGGAAATAGAGTTTAAAATAGATGTATCTAGCATCAATAACTCAAAACCAACATAAGTCGACTTACGCTATTATTCAAAAAAACCATAGATATATGTATCCGGATCTAACTACATATACATTAAATTCAAAACACTTTATAATTAAATCAAAATATAAAATAAGTAAAAAAAAATTTTAAGTTAAATTGTTTTATTGTAATGAATAGGGCTCGGACTTTCATGCAAATGCATGTTTTTTGACTAATTATCTATGCGAATCATCAAATTTTAAGTAGTTTGGCATCGATTTGCAGTTGCATATTTTTGCATATTTTTGCATATTTCTCAATTTTTAAAAAAATATTAATAGCCCGCTTATTGATGGCAACCGATCCTCAGTTGGGTTGAAAGTTGCTGAAAATGATACTACTGACGGCAATTGGAAATTGAGAGAGAGCTATCAATTTCAGTTGCTATTTAGTGCCTTTCTGGCAACCATTAATTTTTAGTTGTCGACTGGCAACACAACTATAGTTCGGTTGCATTAAATAACAGGCAGGCGCATCACACTCTTCTAAGCACAACATCGAATTATCATCAAAAGTAAATGCGCTTACCAAATTTCAGATCAATCGGAAGAGGATAAACTTTCAATTATTAGATTTGAACTGAACTGCACAAACACGGTAAGCTAAATAAAACCATTTAACAAGCGAATATGTGTTTGGTATTTTTTCAAATTTGTATAATTAGGGGGCTAAAAAGGAGGCTAAAAACTTGATTTTGATAGTTTTTTTGGTACCTCGTGTACTATCAAGGATTGAGTTAAAAATCATAAAATATTTGTTTGAAAATTTTGGCTATGCTATTACGGGATATATTTTTTAAAATGCGCTGTTTTGATAAATATTGTATTTAAGTTAATGACAAATTTTATTAAAATTCATATTTTTTTCAATAACATGGTTTTATTGAACATAGTTCTTGTCTATTTCTGTGTATGGAGAATTGCTTTAGCATCAACTATAGAAAAAATTCAAAGAAAAAATTTGATATCCTCCGTGCGATAACAGCTGGTATGGAGGGATTCATACATTTACAAAAACTGACTTTGCCTAAACAAAATAACGTCAGAATTAATTCTGAAATTAATATATTCTCTCCCTTAAGTAGCGTTAGCTACTGCAAAAAAAATCCATAAAATTGTACATGTTTTCTTTTTTGTCTTATTTATCCATATGCAAAACATCAAAAACATTATTTTTTACACATTTGCTTCATTTGGTTTTTAGGTTTTTAGCCAAAAAATAAAACTCTTAAAAAGGCATTAAAGCCTACAAAAAAATTTGGGACATTTATTTTAACTAAATATGACACATTCGCATACAGCAAATATAAAATTAAATTGTTTTTTTCCTTTTATGTGAAAAAACAATAAAAATTGTTTTCTTATTGTCTCTTTTATAATTTTCCGTAGAATTTTCTGTTGTTTCTTTCTTTTTATTCACTATTTTTGTTGCTACTTGTTCACATTACAACTTGGTATTATTGCTAATGCTGCCGCCACTGCTGTTGCTTTTTTAAATGGGACTATTTTGTGCAACGTTAAATTGTTGCAACTACAAAGGCAAAACCATTTAGAGATTATGGTTTAAAATTAGAGACAACATACAGATTTTAAATGCCAACCTCAATTATAGTTGGACCCATTGTATTACTTTAGTTACAGTTGCAGCAATTATGCCATAAATTAATAATAATTAGACTAATGCCAGCAAATAACCAAGCAGCAGGCAGCAGTAGAAGCACACACACATACACACAGCATGTGTCTAATTTTCTCTATTATGTGAAGTTTTTTGTTCCTCGTTTTTTTTTAATTTTCTATTTGTAGATTATATTTTTTGTGTAAATTTACTGAGGTTTTAACGAGGATTTATTAAGTATTTATGCATGTAATGGAGGGAAATAGATAATAAAAAAATATGTTAAATTGGAAAATGTGATTATTGTTTCTTGTTTGTAATTCTGTTGAAAATTTAAAAAATAATAAGAGCTTTTTAAAGGGATGGTAGGCTATGATTTTATATATGAGCAAATCCTGCGTGACGAACGATACATTCGTACGTTTTTTTCAGATTAAAATATACAAGTTTTTTTGTCTTTCAGATACCTTTAATTTATTCATAGCGTTTATTGCGATTTAATTGTACTTTCGAATGGCATACAACATAATTTTTTAACAGCCACAAAGCTACAAAAAGTGAAAAGAACTTTAAAAGTTGAAGTGTTTTCGTATTTGTTAGCGAATTTTGCATAATAAAGCACACAAAATCTAATTCATGCAAAAAAGAAGAACATTAGAGAATTCTAAAATAACTTATTTGGAACAAAAAAAAATGGTTGTCATTTTTTTATCATAAGCCGTAAATCCTTTGTGACACACGGTACGTGACGAACGCTACATTTTTTCTTAATAGCTATAACTTTTTAATTATACAATTTACAACAAAAATGTGTTTAGTGAAGTTGTAGATAATCAGGGCTCGGCCTTTCATGCAACTAAAAATTGATTTTAAGCGCTTAACAAATGCACCTAAAAATTAAAAATATGCTCAGAAATATGCATTTACCTACGAACAAAGTACTAAAACTAAAATAATATGAATATGAAAATATTTTTTTTAATTTTTTATTATTTTTAGAGACAAAAAACATAAAACACACATATTGGGTCTATTATTTAATGCAACCGAGCTGTAGTTGCGTTGCCAGTTGGCAATTGAAAATTAGTGGTTGCCAGAAATGCACTAAATAGCAACTGGAATTGACAGATCTTAGTTGCCAGTTGCCATCAGTAGTATAATTTTCAGCAACTGGCAACCCAACTGAGGCTCGGCTGCCATCCATAATCGGCCTATTATAACTTTTTTCAAAAATTGGTAAATATGCATAAAAAAAATTTTATTAGTCCAAAAATATGCATTTATTACCAAAATATGCAAAAATATGCACTAACGACCAAAATATGCAACTACAAATCGATGCTAAATTACTTAAAATTTGGTGACTCGCATAGATAACTAGTACATAACTCTTTATTTATCACCACAAAAAACATGCATTTGCATGATAGTCCGATCCCTTTAGATAATATTATTATCTAAAAGAAAGTTTTTAACAAAATGTACATATTCCTTATAGTTTCCGAGATAACCCAAAAAATAGTCACTCCCTTATTTTAAAGATAGGAGGCGTTCCATTCCACTTCCGACCTCGAAAATTCAAACTTAAGCTTACGGTCGGTCACATGTGTGTCTTTTTTTTCGGTGTAGGTATATCCCTGCTACTCATCAAGGGATCACTCCAACAAATTTCCCTTTATATATATTTAAGGTTAAATATACACTGAAAGAATTTTGCTTCTTAAAACCCATGAAACATTTTCATTAGATTTTTTCCTTAATCCAATGAAAATTTCACACATCTAATAACAATTTCACAAATCCAATGAAAATTTCATTAATATTGTGAAAAAATTTCATTGGTTGAATGATAATTTCATAAATCCAATTAAAATATTTCATTAAAATTCAAGCAACGAAAATGTCATTAAAATTCAACCAACAAAACTCTTTCACAATATTAATGAAACTTTTCATTAGATTTATGAAATTGTCATCCAACCAATAAAATTCTTTCACAATATCAATGAAATGTTTATTGGATTTGTGAAATTTTCATTGCATTAATGAAGAAATCTAACGAAATTGTTTCATTGGTTTTGTGAAGCAAAATTCTTTCAGTGTATAGCACATTATTCCATCAACATACATAAACAGTTTTAACAACTTCAAAATTCTGTCCTTGGTGCACCATTTCTGGGATTTTTCCATATAAAATTTAAAATTGTTTCTATATAGAAGTGAAAAATCAATTAAAAAGTCTTGATTAATTTATATTCAAAAATTATGATGTAAACATTTTTATTTTGTAGCATATTTTTAAAATAATTCAAACATTAGCTAAAATGTTGACAAACAAGATAAATGTGCTGTTTCATTAGAGCACAGTGGCTCTAACTCAAAAAAAAGGTAATAAATCTGTATCTTTGAACTTGCTAGTCCGATTACAAAACGATGTATGTAAAAATCATAGCAGAGGACCTGAGCCTTATGAATAATGAAATTTAGACCACCCTGTTGAAACACACGTCCAGCAACAGAATGTCAAAGTTGACTATCTCGGGCATGAAACACCTTGTCGGCTTTTAAAAATATCCGATTTTAATAAAATTTAACGTAATGTAAAGTATATAACCAGATAAAGAAAACACGGTTTATTTCATTGCGATATCTTTAATATATTCCAAGATATTTAGTTTTGAGTTTTAAAATTTTGGGCTTTTTCTTCGACTTTGTTCTCTATTTCGTCAACATGTCCGGTAATAGTAAAGCCAAAGTTTTCAAAAAAATATTTTATGATTTTGATCACAATCCTTGATAGCATCCAGAAACAATGTTTTAGTTATTTTAATTCATGTAGTCGTGAAAAAGGATCAAAATCAAGCCTTTGAAATGAGAGTAAAAAATGAAATTTTTTCATATTCCTTAACATATTAACTTTTTTTTTACAAAATATACCACTTTTTATAAAAGTAATTAATTCAGTTAATTGTTTTAACTGACAGCTTTTCTTATGTGGGCTAAAATTTCAGAAGAGTTTTGTAGTTCACGAGTTATAACTCATTAACTAAAATAAGGTCCCATTAATATTACTCATACGTAGCAATATATATTTTTTTGCTACCGCTTTCCTAAACAAAATTTCAACAAAAAAAAAACTCTGAAATCTTTTTATATTACTATTTTCAGAAAATCTTGTGTTCTTTGAAGCATTCAATCGTTTTAGCGTTTTCTTAAATATCCTTATTTTATATCCTGTTTTTTTTAATTAACTTACTACATTGTTTGATTAAACAATTTGTTTGTTAAAAATTAAAACAAAAGGCTCTTAAAATCTATTCATAAACTTTAACCAAGAAAAAAATCTTAACAAAAATATTGAGCGAAACTTTTTGAAGAAAAAAAAGTCCTTAAGAAAACTTTACATATATTTCAACAATAGTAAATAAAACTTTTTAACAAAGCAATATATTTCCTTATAAATTCGTCCAACAATAATAATTTTTCGTTGAGTCTTTTTTTTCTTGTTGGCCGGAATATATTTCCATCAATTCCATTTAAAAGCATAAAAAGCTTTTTTTCTCAACCATTTTTTCCACATTATCAAATGGCTTTGTTTGCTGTTGTTTCTGTTGCTGTTGTTGTTGTTATTGTAAAGTTTAAACGTGCGTTTATAATGGATTTTATCTACTTTTATTATCTTTGAGGCATTTTTGCATTGTTTGAAGGATATTTTTCTATTCAGTATATTTTTTTGTTTTCTTTATTTGAAGAATAAATTATATATTTTTTATTTTTTTATTCATTCAAGTGTTGGTGGTATGCGTAGGCCATGTTTTGCATAACAAAGCAAAATGTTTTTTTCTGCTTTTGCATTATATAGAAAAGAGTTTATGGCTACTTTTTTCCATCGCATTGTTTTGCAGATCATTGTGTTTGAAGTTATTTAACTAGCTCTGAAGGGCTTTTTGTGGGCTCTCATCAAGTTTGATTATAAATATAATAAATGGTTTTGTTGGTGTTGAAAAGGGTCGTAAGAAAACTAGAAATAAATAAAAGAATCATTAATTTAAATTTTTTTATTCTAAGTATTCCAAATGCAAAGTTTTATATGTAATCTGCTAAAAAATAAATAAAAAGAATTGTGTTATATTCTACTTAATTCAAAATGAATCGTAATTGGTATTACTCATACGTCTTCAAATAATTCTTCCAAAAAAGGTATTACATGCGTGATTCTCACTTCAAAAATTTTTTTCGTGTCCGTTGAAAGTATAGTAAAATATTTTATAAAACTACTTTAGCACGAATTAATAGATTATAAATTAATGTACATAAGTTTTTTTTTTGTGTAATACTGTCCATTATGTGTTAAAAACGAGGAACGAAAATACTGTTTATACTCTCTTCATACAAAATGGCGTGTCCGTAATGCATGCTGTTGATATTCCACATTAAGAAACTATGAATTTTGTATAAAAACGAGATTAAATTTATAACGATCTTAGAATATGTATTTGCATTTGCTTCTCTTCTTTTACATATCAAACTTTTGAAAATTATTACTCTTCTGTATTGAGCGTTACGTTTCATTAGTCAGTTTAATTAATTCGGATTTCCTTTGAAAAAATTTTGCTTCTACCGCACTGTGGGTTGTTATATTTTCGAAAAATGCGCTAGATAGGTCATATTTTGCTGCGAATAATTATTTGAATTGGACATAATTTTTAACATTGTTGGTCGATCTTATTTGAAAGCTGAATATTTAATTGTAAGGAATTATTTTAAAAGATAAATTTTTTTTTTGTTTTCCATGTGAACAAAAGTCAAAATTGAATAATAATTCTGCCAAAAAAAACCGACTTGAATACAAAGAGCCAAGCCAATTCAAATTATGGGAGCAAACTGCAAGCAAACCTTTTAAAACAAAAGAATAATAATTAAGTTATGAGTTTAGTCGAACTGTATGGGTTTATATCCAAAGAAACTTTAATTATTTTGGCTTGAGTTCGGTTTTAATTTAATTTTTCAATTAAATTATATTTTTATTTAGAGATAAATGTGAAGCATGTACTCGTAGACAAAGAAAACTTTGACTGCGCGGAGGGTTGAACTGACGTTTCGATAGCTCCCGCTAATCTCATCAGAGTTCTTTACCGCTTAGACCACTCGACCAAAGCCGGATGTTTGCAGTCAGTTCAACCCTCCGCGCAGTCAAAATTTTCTTTGTCTACTAGTACATGCTTCACATTTATCTCTAAATAAAAATATAATTTAATTGAAAAATTAAATTAAAAAATGAACTCAAGCCAAAATAATTAAAATTTCTTTGGATACAAAAGAATAATTTTAATACCCGGTTCATTAATGGAGGATAACGCAATAATCCATATTTGTGTGCGAAGGCCGGTGGAGCCAAATTGCCCCGTCCGATTTTCGAAAAAAAATATAGAATGAAACTGCAAGAAAAGCTTTTCGAACATAAAAAGAATATTAGAAATCGGTCCATAAATGCAGGAATTATGCAGTAATCAGTATTTTGGGGGAGGGGGGCATATTGCTCTACCGATTTTCGAAAAAAGAAATTGAACCAGACTACAAGCAAACCCTTTCAAATACCCTAAGAATTTTGAGAATCCGTCCATAAATGTAGAAGTTATACGATAATCAATATTTTGTTTGGGAGGGGGGAGGGCAAATAGCCCCACCGATTTTCGAAAAAAAATTATGGGACCAAACTGCAAGCAAAGACTTAAAAAATAATAATTTTGAAAGTTGGTGCATAAATGAAGGAGTTATGCGATAATCAATACTTGAGGAGGTGGGGGGGGGGGGGGATTTCCCCCGGTTTTGGGAAAAATTTATGAGACCAAACTGCAAGCAAGCCCTTTCAGACAAAAGAAGAATATTGAAAATCGGTACACAAATGAGTAAGTTATGCATAAGGGGAGCAAATTTCCCCTTCAGATTTTCGAAAAAAATGTAATGGGTCCTAACCTCCTTCTTTTTCGAAGTCGGCTAAAAAATTGTCATAACTTTTAATGTCGTCCTGCAACTCCTACGAGTATACTCAGTTTTTGTGATGTATTTTTTTCGCAAAAATCATTACCAGAACAACCGCGTAAGCCAATGTAACGCTCAATACACAAAAGTGTTAAAAAGTTTTAAAATACGTATAATTTTATTTCAGGATCCATTGAATGGAAAATTAAAATTAAAAAAAAACTTAAACGAAAAATAAAACACAAAATGTACGTTTAGGATGATTATCATCCGTAAATAAATGAATCCAAGTCTATCTTATTTAAAAAGTGTAAGTGTAAGCTACTTCTGTATAGTTTTAGATTTTAAATAACTTCAGCAATTTCTGAATTACAGCCATTTATGTGAAATAGGATCTAATTAATATTAATCATACGCTTACAGTAACTTTGGAAAAGCTCAAGCCAGTACCTGTTTATTTTAATATGATTACATCCAACTTATTTGCTTTTTAATACAAAACGAAAGAATTGTAAACTTTAATATCATTACAGTCCTTCCATGTATTTGTAATATATTTTATAAATTTATAATATAATCATGTAGGTACATTCATTTAAAGGTTTATCCCAGCATTATCCATAATTACTATTTAAAATATTTATAATACCTTCTTTAAGTCTTTACTTTCAAATTGAATTATTATTAAAAAAGAAACCCCCTTAAAATGTTTCACAAAAATCTTTATTTAGTCATTTAAGCTTGTCTATGTTTATATTTTCTTATCATTATTTTTCTCTATTTTGTTATTTTTGCAATTTCATATCCTGACCTTAATACATTATTTCCTCAATTTACTGCATGTTAAATTTTTAACAAGTTTCTTATTTAGATTTTTTACTTTTGCCCCATCTCTTGTTGCTGCTTTATGCAGTTACAAATTTCTTTCGTTTGTTTTTTTTTTTTTGGCTTTAGCATTTTGGCTTATATCTCAAGCCTAAAATTATTTCAACATTTTGCCAAAATTGTATACCAAGAAGTCAGGGATTTTACTACTGATACTTTTATTTTCTCATTCTAGCATTTTGTTTATTGTATTTGGTATGGGTAGTTTATTCATATTTAAAGAGCATGTTAAGTGCTGAATGATTTGCTTGTTAGTTGTAATAATGTTGGAAGAATATGCAAAACTCATATTGCAAAATATAGTTTAGAGCTTTATTTTGGGGTTTCTTTAAAAGCAACATATTAAATTTATATTAAGAGATTAAGAAAGGAAAGAAAAAAAATTGGAAATAATAAGTCATATGAGCTAAATTGGTTTTGTAGGTATAGAAAATAAAGATAAAGAGAATTTGAATATTTTAGTGAATTAAGAAAATATGCCATTAAAGATTTTATTGATAAGGACAGCAGAAGAGCGAATGCACTTCGTCTGTGACCGATCGCACTTTATCTTCTATCTGATTGGTCAGATTTAATTACAAAGCTCATTTGTTGAAACGAACAATTGATAGAAATAGAATACAAGAGATATCTTAAATGTATTCCATTTAGTTCAAGCTTTTTAAACTTTTTAAACAACAAGAAAAAAACAAAGATAACTTCTTTGTTTTGTTCATATTCTTTGGTCTTCTAACTACAAAAACAGTTGAAATTTAAAATACTATCGAAAAATTTTTGAACATGAAACGAAAATTTTAAACGAAGAAAAAAATGTTTAATAAATTAAAGAAAAAAGTATGAAAACGAAAGGAAATCGCCAAAATGGGGAAAATCTCTAAAACCGGGATAATCGCTTAAACGGGGAAAAGTTGTCGAATCGGGAAAAATAGCCAAAACAGGAAAAAAAGATCTACAAAACACCGAGGAATCGCCACAACGAAAAAAAATCGCTAAAACGGGAGAAAATAGCTAAAAACGAAAATAAATCGTCAAAGTTGGAAAAATCACTAAAATTGGGAAAAATTGTTGAAACAGAAAAAAAGTCTCCCAAACAGAAAAGAGTCGCTTGCCATAAAGCAAAAACAAAAAATGACTCAAAACGGGAATAAATTGCTAAAACCAAAGTAAAATCGTCAAATTGGAGAAGAATCGTCAAAACAATAGAAAATTGCCAAAACTGAAAAAATTGCTTAGAAGAAGTATATTTCGCCAAAAAAGAAGCTAATAGCTAAACCGGCGATAGATTTCTTAATCGAAAAAAATCTACACAAATTAAAAAAAATAGCCAAGACGGAAAAAATCGCCAAGACGGAAAAAATCGCCAAGACGGAAAAAATCGTCAAGACGGAAAAAATCGCCAAGACGGAAAATATCGCCAAATTGAAAAAATTCGTCAAAACCGAAACAAAAAATAAATCGCGAGAACGATAAATAGTCACCGAAACAAGAAATAGTCGCCAAAACTGGAAAAATTAGCTAAATTGCAAAAAAATCGCCAAAAAGAAAAAAATCCCCAAAACGAAAAAGTCGCAAAAAACCGGAAAAAGTCACAAAAATAAAAAATTGGTTGCCAAAACGAGAAAAAATATGCTGAATTGAAAAAAAAATCACAAAAACAAAAAAGATATCACCAAAACGGAAACGAATCACCAAACGAAAAAAGCCACTAAGACGGCAAAAAACGGCAAAACCAAAAAATCGCTACCAGGAGCCTATTCACAAGGGGGCTATTCACATATTACGTAACGCTTTTTTCGGAGTTTTTTACCCAGCCACCATCCCCCCCCCTCCTTCGTTACGCTTCTTATAAATTTTCAGTATAAATTATCTTATCCGTAACAAATCTTTGACCCCCTCCCATGGGGCGTTACGTTATATGTGAATAGCTCAAACGGGAAAAATAGTGGCCAAAACGAAAAAAATTTACCAAAACGAGAAAAAATAGCTAGAACGAGAAATTAACCAAATAAAGTCGCCAAAACGGGAAAAACTTTCCAAAACGAAAAATATGCCGCTAAAACGGAAAGCAACCGCCAAAACGAGAAAATATTTTTCAATCCAAAAAAAATCAGCGAAACTGAAATATATTACTTAAACGGAAAAATCCCTAAAGCGAAAAAACCGCCAAAACAGAAAAAATCCCCAAAACGGAAAAATCGTTGAAAGGAAAAAAATTGTCAAAACGGAAACGAATCACCAAAACGGGATGAAAATCCAATTTAAAAAAATGCCTAGGCTGAAAATATATCATCAGAACATAAAATATGTACGCTAAAACGGAAAAAATTGCGTACAAAAAATCGTTAAATCTTAAAAAAGCGCAAAAACATAAAGAGAAAAATGGCTTTTTCTATATAGAAGAATGGCTCAGTTAACACTGAGACCGTTATCCATATATACAAAAATGGGTCAGTTAACAATCCGACCTTTTCTATACAGAAAAAGATGAGACCTTTTTTATCACTGATACCTTCTTCTATACAGAAAAAGTGGCTCGGTTGCAACTAAGACCTTTTCCATGTATAAAAAGTGGCTCTGTTAACACTGAAATCTATTTTTATATAGAAAAAGTGACTCGGCATTGCGACCTTTTTCTAAAGAGAAAAAGTTGCTCAGATAACACTGAGGCCTTTTTCTAGATAGAAAAGGTGACACAGTTGATACTGAGGAGACCTTTTTCTATTTAGAAAAATTTGCTTAGTTAACACTGAGATCTTTTTCTATATAGAAAAAGTTGTTCAGTTAACACTGAGACCTTTTTCTATATAGAAAAAGTTGTTCAGTTAACACTGAGACCTTTTTCTATATAGAAAAAGTTGCTCAGTTAACACTGAGACCTTTTTCTTTATAGAAAAAGTTTATTAGTTAGCACTGAGACCCTTTTCTATATAGAAAAAGTCACTCAGTAAACACTGAGACCTTTTACTATATAGAAAAAGTTTCTTTGCTAACACTCAGACCTTTTTCTGTATAGAAAAAGTTACTCAGTTACCAGTAAAACCTATTTCTATATAGAAAAAGTTTGCATTTAAGAACTTTTTTATATAGAAAATTTGCTAACTTTTAAAAAACTATGTATATATTTTTGTAGTTTTCCAAAAAAAATTTTTGATCTTATAACAAAGTGTTGCAGAAAGAAAATCGAAATATTTTTCTAAATTGCATTGATATTAAACAACAACAATTGTCATTATTCTGTTTTTATCTTCCCGGGGGTAAATTGTCTACAATTTCTCTTTTTTTTTTTTTTGTTACATCTACAATTCATACTCCTGCTGTTGCTGTTGCAGTTATATCCTTCACCTTTCGAGCGTGTTCAATTTACTTTCATGTTTCATTTTGTTGAATAATTTTAAAATGCTGTTCGAGCAACAAATAAATGTGAATTGTACAAGAAACACACAAGCACACAAACTCTTTATAACTCCCTTTAACATAAAACTAATGCCCAAGCAAATATGGCTCATTCTCATTTCAAATGGTTTTTTCGCGTCCGTTGAAAGTATAGTAAAATATTTCATAAAATTAAATTGAAAACTGCTTTACGTGCCTTTTCATAATGTATGATTAAGAGTTAACGTGGACTTTAACGGCAAGTTCGGCATACAAAACTTGCCGTTAAAGTCCACGTTAACTCTTAATCATACATTATGAAAAGGGCCGTTAGCATGATTTAATAGATTGTAAATAAATGTACATGAGTTTTTTTTTGTGTAAGACTGTCCATTCTATGTTAAAAACGAATAACAAAAATACGGTTTTTCCCCTCTTCATACAAATGGTGTGTCCGTAATGCGTGCTGTTAGTTTTCCACATTAAGAAACAATGAATTTTTTCAAAAACTAGACTAAATTTATAACGGTTTTAGAATGTTTGCATTTGATTCTCTTATTTCATACATAAAATTTTTTAACAATTTTAGAAATTATTATTTTTTTAATTTTTCGGTGTCCTCAGTCATGTGTATTGAGCGTTACGAGTTCTTAGTACACTTCATTACACTCAGTTTAATTAATAAAATTGCATTAACGACATTCACTAAAATAACAGTGTAGGTTTGTATTTCAAAATATTTAAAAGTTTTGTTAAATAGTATTATATTGCAGAACGTTTCATCAATCAATTATCGTTTGTATCCAAAAATTATATACCGAGTGTTAATGATATTTTTTTAATTCCATTGAAATTTTTTAGTGAATAAATAAGGAGCTTATGCCAAAATACATCTAAGATTATACATCTGAATTGTATTGAATTCAGAATATATTGTGTATTCTGAAAAAAAAATTTAATTCGTTTAAAGATCTATTGAGCGTTACTTAAAAAATATTGTTTAAATATAATTTATCTGTAAAATTTAGAACGTTAAAAAATGTTAAGAACAGCTGAAGGGTAGAAACGATATAAAGAACATTATCTGTTTACTAATTTCTGGTTTTCTTTGAAAAAAATTTTGCTTCTTTCGCACTGTGGGTTGTTATTTCTTTCGCACTGTGTGTAATTTTTTAAGTCAGGGAAATATAACCATATACGGACACCACTACGTGATAAAAGATCAAAAAAAAAAAGACCCGTGTCTCCCAGCTTTGCCCCAAGTCATGTACTTTTTTTATGCGCCCCCAAAGATTTGGGGCATCGGTGTCATTTTTGCAAAAAACTTATAATTTTCTTGCAAACCGTTCGGAATTTTTATTTACTCTCTGAGGCAGGTCTTGTCTGAGTTGTAGGTCTAGTCATAAAGAACAAAAATTGTGAACATATAAAATCAAAAAAACTTCATCTTCAACATCAAAATCGCAAAAAACTTTAAAAAATTCGATTTGTTTTAACTTTTCCTCCTGTTCAGGTCCATAGGCAGCAAATCGTTCAAAATTCAAGGAAACAATCAACTACAAAAATGTACCTAAGATTTCAATAGAACATATGAACTTCCTGGGAATGATTTGATTCTTAACACCGTTTAGGTAGCGCTTATGTAGCCGCAAAAGTAAAAAATCGATTTTTTTTAAGTTTTTTGCGATTTTGATCTTGAAGATAAAGTTATTTGGATTTTATATGTTCACAATTTTTGTTTTTTGTGACAAGAGCTACAACTTTGTCTCAGACAGTGAATCAAAATTCCAAACGGTTTGCAAGATATGAGCCTGAGAAAATTATCAGTTTTTTGCAAAAATGACACCGAGGTCCCAAATCTTTGGGGGCCCGTAACAAAGTGCATGACTTGGGGCAAAACTGGGAGACACTGGTCTTTTTTTTTTTTGGTCTTTTATCACGTAGTGGTGTCCGTATATTTTTATATATTTTCGTGTTGCACTGTGTTTTCGAAGAATGTACATATTAGGTAGGTCGTATTTTGCTACAAAAAAATAATTTGAAATTGACATAACTTTTGACATTGTTGGTCGTTTTTATTCAAATAAGTCTTATTAGAAAGAAGAGTTAGCCTACTTTCTGCTTATGTATAAATGTTTGTACAGAATTATTTCAAAACATTCAAACTTTAAACTTTTCCATGTGAACCCAAGTCAAAATTGAAAAACTGGTCATAACTTTTAATTTCGTCCTGCGATTATTATTGTTTTTTTTTTAAGAGTAGATGTATAGTGCTTTCAAACCCTATACTCATTTTTTGTGATGTATTTTTTCGCAAAAATCATTTCTGGAACATCTGCGAAAGCTCAAGACACAAAAATGTTAAAAAATCGAAAATGAGGTGAAAATCTTATCTTCTCATATATTGGTAAAAAAAAAAGAAAAAGAACACAAAATGTACATTTGGAATGAGAATCACTGCAACGTATTTAAAGCAGCCGGTTGTATCATCGGTAGTTCCTCTTGTTAGATATTGGGTGCAAGTGTGCATGCTTGTGTCAGTGTGTGTATGCTTGTGTGAGTGTGTATGTTTGTATGGAGAGTTTTGTAAGTGCAGCTGTTGCTCTTCATGCTTATTCAATACAAAGTTATTTTATTGAATATACTTTTGCATTCGTTTTGTAAAAATGTGAATCCTGTTGCATTATTTTTCCTTAGAGTTTTTTCTATTTTTTCGTTTTTTTTTATATTATCTTTTCGTAGTGAGTGCTGGCTGGCTGTTGTTTTTTGATATTGGTTGAAACGATTTTAAAATTGACTGCACGTACTTTTTGAGATGTAAACTCTGTTTTATTTTATTTCATTTGCAAAAACTTTCCAATACTTGTATATTCGTTTTGTTAGTATTTTTTTTCTTCCCAATATCAGTCGTTTGACTTTAATGTTTTTCTATGCAGTTTTTTTTTGTTCTTTCAAACAAACATTTGTTCATATCGTAATATGTTTGTTTATTTCTAGTATTTATTATAGTTTCACTTGTTTTTATTTATAAAAAAAAATGCTATTTACAGGATACTACTCATATTGAGTGCATTTATTCTGCCATTCTTACAATATTGTTTCTTTTTATCTATTATTGTTTTCAATTGCTTTAGCTATGTTTGTTATTTATTTCATTAGTTTCCTTAAGAGACTTTTGGTTGTGTTTTCTTGCGAAAAAAAACACGTTATTGTAAAGTTATTGAAATCTAATTTGGTAAAGTTTTTGCAAGGAACATAAGATAAAGTTATTTTAAATAAATAAATTTATATTCCAGAAAGGATATTATATCGCTCTTTGATATAACAATTTTTTATGAAACCACAATTTTCATAATTTGAATATTACACAAATTTTCTTAATTAGATTAGAGAGAAGAGTTATTAAATTTAAGTTTCTGAAGGGGAGTTTTTTTGTCCTTTTTTAAGAAATGGACAAAAAGTCCCATACAACGAAGAGTGGGAAGGTTAAAATGTTCCACTAAAATGCTTCTCATGCTTTACATAAAAGTGCTGAGAAGGGGGAAATTCAACTCCCCCAAAATTAATCCCAGATGTATGTATTTTTTGGTGCCTTTTATCAGAATCTGTCGTTAGAACCTTGTTAGTTTGAACAAATTTTATTCTGTTGCTAATAATTTCATTTGTAATAAATACTAAATAAATTCAGTAAAGTGCGACTTTGAGACATATATATATATCATTATCGTAATATAGAAACGCCCTAACTCATTATACCTGCTAAATCGATTTTTTTGCATATTTCGATAGATGAACCTCTAATGTGTCGAAATATGCAAAAATATTCGATTTCAAAAATATAATGAGTTAGGGCCTTTCTATATGAAGGTAATGATATATGTATTCCTTTTACCTTATGGCAATTTTTTTTTTCGTTTATGATTTTTTCGGTTTTTAGCGATTTTTTAGCTTAGGCGATTTTTTTTCTTGCGATTTTTTTATTTTTGGCGATTTTTTTAGTTTTGATGATTTTTGAGGCTGCGATTTTTTTAGTTTTGGCGATTTTTTTTTCCTTTTACCGATTTTGTAGTTAGTTTTTCTTTTAAAAAAAAATTTTGGGGATATTTTCGTTTTTGGGGATATTTATTTATTTTTCGATTTTCTACCATTTTTTTTAGTTTTGACGATTTTTGTTATTTTTTTGGCAATTCTTTTGGTTTGGCGATTTTGTCGATTTCTTACTATATTTTCTGATTTTACGATATATTTAGTTTTGTTGCTTTTTCCGTTTTTGGTGGTTTTTTTAGTTTGGCGTTTATTTTCGTTTTTGGCGATTTTTTTCATTTTTTCCGATTTTGTTGCGATTGTTTAGTTTTTGTGATTTGTTTTTTAATTTTTTTACGATAGTTTTAGCTTTGTTTGAGAAGACACAGCTAAATTTGAAGATTACACAACATGATAGAATGCCGTTTAATTTTTAGCTAGTTTGTTATTTTAGCATTCGCTGCACTAGCTGTGACATTTTAAAAATCTTTTAGATTTAGTAATTAGCTCTCTTCCATTTGAGTTTATGGTTTTTAAAATTTTTCAATATAAAATTAAACCAAATGTACTAATTTTCCCCCTCTCCCTTTCTTCCACCATTTAAACTCTGACAGCAAACTAAACATCCAATTTAAAACCATTTTCTTTCGACTAATACTCGTACATATTTACATATGGATATGCCTAAATTGGCAAGTTAACATTTTAAGGTCTTGCGAACAGCACGCGAATTTAATATTATAACAAAAATGAAACAACAACAAAAATAATAATAAACGACCAGCACTCATGATAATCTTAAACATCATAAAAACTGTTAAAAAATCAACGTTAAAAACACTTTAAAATTACTAAACAAAAATGTTAATAGATAAACAAAACATAACATGCAAACAAAGTACATATTTTTAGGGCATACTTTTAGGCTGTCTGGCATAAAACTGTTGTTCGCAATACTAAAATTTAAATAAAAAAACTTTTTCTCTCTCTTATTGCAAGTTGCAACGTAACACCCAATAACAAAGTTCTCGAGTAACATAATTTAAAGAGTTATTAAATTATAAAATTTAGTTTCAAATAAATAAAAACAAAAGGAATGGAAAAAAAGTTGTATTACAATAATATTTCTAAAGCAAGAAACTAACAGACGCCAGACATTTAGGCCTACGTTTTATATACATATAGAAACTCGATTGCAACAAACGTTAAAGTAAGGAGTTTATTATAAATTTCCGTTTTGTTATAAAAGTAATTTAAAAAAAGAGCAAAAATAAAACAGCAGTTACAATACAACTGGAAACCGGAAGTTGGTCATAATGCAATGTGTTATTAGAAAATGCAATTGTTAAGTGCAGGGTGGGAGGAAGAAAGCAAGAATTACGTCAAATGTTGGACGGCAATAACATGCATATGAAAATAATGATGATTTTACAATTAGAAACGCACGAATCTGTTTTTTTTTCTACAGAACTCTTAATGGAAAATAATAAAAACTTAATAAACGACAACTTAATAAATTATGACAAGGAAAGGGAATTAAATGTTTGTAGGACGACCATTTGAAAACCCTATACGAATGAAGATATAATACTATGCAACAAGAAGAATGCCAAGAAGTACCACAATATATCGTGCTATAACCGCCAAAAAAGCTTAAGCGCCATAAAGTAAATTTTACAGGAGAAATATTTTTTAGTTATCCTTGGTTTAAATCGAAGTAGAGCCCTTATATTGCTATATAGGATTGTGTTGGATTGTTATATGTAATGTTAATAGTTTTAATAAATTTCCTATAAGACAACGCATGTTTGTGTAGGTTAAGATATTTTAAGATATTATTGATGCCATGAAAAATCAATTAATTTAATCAAATTATTTTAAAACTAGTAATTATTATCTTTATCAAGCTGTTCTTTAACCGTTTCATTGAGGTCCTTGCCGTTTTTGACACTAGTTTTGCTCTACTTGCAAAAGAGAATTTTAGCTTAAGCGACACATTGCAGTTACAAAAAAATGTAAACAAATTAAAAATTTAAAGGGAAACTGCACTTAAGCTAAAATTTCTTTTGCTGTATTTTCGTAACGGTACATGGCAGGACTTTGAAACTTTAACAGATAGTCCGATTTATCGTAAATAATCGATTTTCGTTCAAAAACGATTTTCGAAAAGCATGTCGCTTGAGCTTTTTTGGCGGTTATGGCTCGATATAGTTTTTTTTTATGTGTTATGGTCGCCTAATTACAAAAACAAACGAAAGTTGATAATTTTTTTTTTAATTTTTTGGAATTTGTTATAACTCGGGATGGAGTTGTCCCATTTTATTACAAAAGCCACAAAAAAATTTTAAACAAAATTACCTTTATGCCGCTCTAATGTAATTTTTTATATCCTCACCGTTTTCGGAATTATCCAGATCGCAGTAATGAACAATATTTTTATAGGCAAATTGGAAAATTTTAATTATTATTTTTTTTTAATGTATAAAAATTATAAAACGGCAAAAGCTTACACCTTTATTAACTAATCAAAAAGCTACATATACTAAAACTAAAATAATGTTTTGAGTCTTGTAATTCTTACGTTTAAGGTATAAGATGTGTTCAGCACTTTTATGAAAAACGCCACAAGAAACATTTTTGTTGAAGATTTTAACCCTCTAACTCTTCGCTGTGAGGGTGTTTTTGTACGTTCTTTCTTATAAAACGGGCAAACAACTACCATTCAGGGGCGATGTAGCGGGCTTAATTGTTGTACATAGCATTTCCTCGTGTTATTTTACATTAAAGTGGTCAACACGTCTCATAGCTTCAACGTAAAGTCTACAAGATATCCTATGCGGAGTCACTATAAATATGTATGTATGTGCTAAACTGGAGATATTTAACTTCTCATAAAATGAATCCCAGATGTAAACTTTCAAAAAGACGATACACATACAGATGTATATATTTTTCTAGCCTTTGTCAGAACCAGTCGTTAGAAACTTGTCATTTTGGAAAAAGAATTGATTTTTTTGCACAATGTAATTTGCCGTGTAGTGTAGTGCATTTCAAGTTCAACTACTTCTTACAATTTCATTAATTTCTAATTTTCTTCGGTTTTCTTGATATTTCATCCCATTTTCCTAAGGAAAATAGAAAAAGAATGCATCAGACATTTGCTTAAGTCATGGGGCGTCCAGCCTTTCGTCCTTCGTGTATTCTTTTGTATTTAACAGAAATTTAACAATAAGAAAAATGTTGCGTTTTTACTGTCACCATGTGCATTTCCGTTTTGGGTTTTGTTTCTGCCATTTATAAAGTTTTTATACTGTAACCGTCGTTAGCAAGTGCACTGGAACATAAACTGTACAAATATTTTTTAAGAAAAAAAGAGGAGAAATATTGAAAAACTTTTCCACGAAAAATAATAAAAAGGGTGATCTAAAACTATTGCAGTTTTTTCATGAAATCCGTCATGTGTTGTAATTTTAGATCATATTTGGGGCTAAGGGACTTTTATGCTAGAGACAATTTGTATATGATTCTCGTGCGCGATCATTTGTAGCTGAAAAATGTTGAAATGTGAAACATTAATTATAATTTACTTTATTTTATAATACCCTGTTCAAATATATGGACAAAGATATTAACTTTTCTCCAGTAGTAATTTTTAGCTCTTAATATGATTTTTTATTTCGTCTTACAGTCATTCATGTTGCACACACAAAAAAACATTATTTGCTTTACTGCATGCATGTGTTCCCACTTATAGATATGCACATACTTATTTACGTATTATGCATATATGCACACGTACTTGCACAAATATGCTGTTGCATGTTTGAAGATAAAAAGACATTAGCATAAATTATAGTTAAATTTATGCAACATCATACACAATTTAACATTTCATTTTTATTCATTTAATACTTGTAAAAAACAAATGCAACCGCAACAGCTACAATAACAATAATACAAACAAACAAACAAAGGACAATAAAATGCAAAAGAAATTTTTAATGGGTGTTCTTTATATTGATTTGTACAAAAGTAATTTCATATTAATTAGAAACTGTTTTATATAACACTATAAAATAAAAAATGAGTGACAATTGCAGTAATTTGCCATTTTTCTATAAGAAAAACAAAGCTTATTTTAAAACATACATTTTATGAAACTTAAATAAACTTAAAAGAATGAATGTCAACTAAATTCAAGTTCATTTAATTAATGTAAACAATAGTTACAATCATGGCATAAGTATGTTTTTTTCATGGTTACAATTATGCCAGAGTATATTTCTAATATTAGAAAACAACTTCTTTCAAATGCCAATAACATTATTCATTTTAAAAATATTAAATTTATTTTGTACACTACAAATAAGGATCAATATCACTCGATTGCCTGGAGGCCTCAGATTCAGCACCTACGGCACAAGCCATCAAAGCATTAATACTGTGTTCTTCACCCGCTTTATAAATATAACCATTTGCTTTGTCTATATGATTTCGCAAACGTAGCATACTTTGTGTGTTGCGAGAATCCAACAGTTGAAAAGATACTAAGGCATAATCTTCTACCATAGAACAAATAGCAGCATTTAACTTTTTGTATTTCCGCAAAGATGGAGTATCATCCAAGGCTTCCAGTAAGTATTTTAAATCCAAAACATCTGTATAATAGTCTACATTAAAATGCAATTTATCCTCATGCTTCTTAAGCAAATCCGCTTTGGATAGAACATTAACATGAGGCAAACCCATGCGTAGCATCATATTTAAAGCCAACAACAAAGTGGCAACAAATTTGGCCGGTTCACTGCAATAATGAGAATCAATAAGATTGATTGTTACCAAATGGTAGCCCTGTTTTTCTAATTTTTCAAATATTTTCGACATAGAGGCATGATGGGTATATAGTTCCACCTGGCCGGGACAATCGAAAAAGAAGTAATTGCAGGTGTTGGAGTGTTTCCGCAAATTAGGCAAAAGCCAGTCATCAAAATGTTCTTCTAAAAACTCAGCACAATACATAAGAGCACCATTGGGTCCCAAATGCATATTGTCCATGACATCTTGTACAGTTATAAGTTCCATTATATCTATATCAGCGCTATATTCCATATTTTCATTGGCTGGATCCAGGTTGATAATAGCAACATTGCGTCCCAATTCTTGGTAAAATTTAAAAGCATTGTGACAGTAAGTGGTTTTACCACTGCCGGGAGGTCCCACAATCAGTTGGCCATAAAGTGGATTGGTAAACTTTAATTTAGAAGGTTGTAACATTAATAGAATAATTATTTTTACAGAATAGAGGAAATGTAAACAAATGAGTTTTGACAATTGCACCACCAGCTGTTCTATTAAGGAAGTGGTCGGAAGCAATTTGCATTGCATTAATATTGATGCCGTACTAACTAACAACTTTAAAATTATTAAAATCACTCAGATTAAAAATTGTTTAATACCATGTTCATACGAACAGCAATATTCGAGGTTCGCGCCCCAAACAAGATTGAATATACTTGTTTCGCCGAAAAAAATTTTGAGAGCGAACCATCTTGGTATATATATATATATATATATATATATATATATATATATATATATATATATATATATATATATATATATATATATATATATATATATATATATATATATATATATATATATATATATATATATATATATATATATATATATATATATATATATATATGTATAAATATATATATATATATATATATATATATATATATATATATATATATATATATATATATATATATATATATATATATATATATATATATATATATATATATATATATATATATATATATATATATATATATATATATATATATATATATATATATATATATATATGTATAAATATATATATATATATATATATATATATATATATATATATATATATATATATATATATATATATATATATATATATATATATATATATATATATATATATATATATATATATATATATATATATATATTTAAAAAAAATTTAAAAAAGGGAATAGTGCAACGTATTTTAAAGTGTGAAGGATTTGCATACAAGATGAAACAAGAACAATCGTGTGAATACCAAGGTTCGCAACCGAGATTCAGAGGGCGAACCAAGTGGTTCATATTACCGTATGAACTTGATATAGCTCGCACAACGGTAACGCTGATTGACAAATTCGCCCAGTGTATTTTCACACTATGCCCTTTTAGACTGAAAATGGTGTGTCACTACTGTGATGTTTTCAGTTGAAAGAATCGATCAAACACGCGTAGGTGCTGCTCGCATAATATGTAATGAGACAGTCGACTAGAATTTATCGTCCAAATTCTTAATACCGGTCTCATAATAATCATTATTTTGACCGAAAACATCATAACTTTTACGAAATACAGAAATTACATATCCAGTTCTTTTTTCCTAGTGGATTGTTAATATTTTAATGCGATTTTCGAGTTAATTTGAATTAATTGTAAGGGCCAGGCCACATGGACGTTTTTAAAACGCGTGTTTCTGATTTTTTGTATTATGTATGAAAGTTAAAAAATTTAAAACTTTCAAATTTAATACAAAATATAAGAAACGCGTGTTTTCAAAACTCCCGTGAGGCCTGGCCCTACCAATTACCAAAGCTTCTACAATTGATATATCAATAAGAAAAACTTATAAAATTTCATGTTATTTCAATATGCCCCTATTGAAATCCAAAGTTCTTGTTGAAACATCCCTTATACATATAATACAATTTAAAAGACATATTACAATTTAAAAGAGTTTTTATAAGATGTGTTAAAAATAGCTCAAAAAATTATTACCAAGATTATCAGGTTGCCGATAATCGTAATTACATAATAAAGTTCAAATTTTAAATTTTGACTTGAGTAATTAAATATTTATTTTGCTTATTTTCATATAAATTTATATTGTAATTAAATACAAATTCCGTTTTTCAGTCGTATTTAGTTATTTGTATTTAATTGCGGCAAATATATAGTAGCACCATAAAATATTATAAATTTCCCATAAATGTCCCAAATAAGCAGCTGTTCAACATAAACAAAGAAAAATTCCAAAAAATATATTTTTCTACATTTAGGAAATAAGAATAATGAAGGGTTGCTTCAACGTCTTAACAGAATAAAAACAGCTTATAAAATGATAGAAAGCGAAATATAGATAAAGAAACCCCAAATTTAACGTCAACAAAAGTTGATTTGTCAGCGGCCACAAATTTTTTGTTTGTACAAGAAGAACAAGGAGTCAAAATCATATGGTAATTTATAAAACTTAAATCGAATTTAAATGTCCAAGATTGGTGAATTCATTTTGATTTAAGCGCTTAATGCAAAACAGAATTTTGTATTTAAAGCGAATTTAAACATAAATGACTTTGTGAATCCAAGTTAAAAATTGGCCGTAAGTCGCTTGAAAAACATAAAAGGTAATGAAATGAATTGAGGTAGCCTTATAATATTTAATACCTTTTTCAGGCATTTCGGCGATTAAAATGTTGAAATATGGGAGCCCTGCTCAAATATAAGGATTGGGAAGTGTTTGCTTATTATATTTAGTGTTGCCAGTATATGGTTATTGTTTTATTTACCTCCTTATATGGTCATGCCATTGCGGCGAATTGAGAATTCCGAAAAAGAACACAAAAACAAAAAAAATTATATTTTATCTTCAGTCGGCGGCGAGACATTAAAGTGTATAAATTTAATAAGTGTGTCTAAAGTGTTTATTATAAATTAAAATATATATTTTTACATAATATATTTTTTTAAACAATTTCATATAAAGATTTTTACAAGCAGTTGAAGACAGAAAGAAGTTAATATAAAATAATTAAGGAAAAAAGTTTAACATGGCGCAGCAACAACAACCAGCCTACGATAATAGTAAGGTTTATTTTTATCTTTTGTGAATTTGCTATCTTTTATTTAATATATATATATATATATGTATTTCAATGGAAATTAGTCATAATTTACAAGCAAAACGAAAAAGCATAACTTTAAAAAGAGATTTTATGGCTAAATTCTAAATGGCCATAAATAGAAATAATTCGTTTTTTTTTGTATGTGTGAAATTTACTTCTTTTTTTCATTTATTTTTGCATTTTGTTATCTGATATTGAAGCCAGCCAGGAAAAACATTTGCATATGTATACACACACATGCAAACTTGTAAATAAGTTGTGCGGTCAAAGTGCTGCTGCGGATAGTCTATTGCCGGCATTTTCTCTGCTCCCAGTTTAAGTCAGCAGCAGCACAACAAGAACAATAAAAATACTATTGGGAACTAATTTTTTACATTTGTTCCCCTTTCTACACTTTTGACCTGTAACCGCACCCAGAATCTGAATGTATTTACACTTTTTTTCATGCAACATTATTTTAATTCACATCAACAGAAATACAACTGAAGCATATTGTAAAATAATTTGTATGCTAATGGGAACATAAATAAAATAATAAAGCAACAAAACAGTGATTGTGATTATTAATTGTAAGTAATTACTTTCTTTGTTTATTTTAGAGTTCATTTATGCCACTTTACCTCGAACTCAACGTGGCCAACCAATTGTTTTGGGTTCCGATCCTAAAGGCAAAAACTTCCTGTACACCAATGGCAATTCTGTCATTATACGTAATATAGAGGTAAGTCATTTGTTTAATTCAAAAAGAGATTTTTGCAATTTTAAAAATATTGGTTTTCTATCTGAAATGATATTTTTATACCATTTGAATTTTTTGGTGCTTTTTATTCTAGTGTGTATGTTTCATTAGTTTTTGCTCATAATTTTAAACATTTGTGTTCTATTTTTCTTGTATTTATGTTGTTTTTCAAAAATATTTATTTATTTTGTATTTAGAATATTTATACATATTTGTGGCAAAAAGGAATACCCGCTTAAGTGGACATAATCTAAATCTGAGTTTTGTACAGTTTTGGACAGTTTAAATTATAGCGTAATGACTTGCTGCTTATCTTGCTTCAACTTATCTCTTATGGATTAATGGTTTAATTTAGCTTATCAAATATGTATATTAAATTTCAAATTGAATATCTTTGTTATAGAAGATAGAACCGTGTAGGTATTCATAAATTAAAAGAATCGAAGAACGAATTGTCAAATTCTACTGTAATAAGAATAAATTTCTAGAAATCCACTTGAACGTTGAAAAGTACTCTCCTACAAAATGATAAAATATGACTTAGACACTTCTTCCTTATTACCACATATATTTTTGTCTACGTTATCTGTATATTTTGTAGACACCCACACTTTTTGTTGGTCTTTATTTCTTTTATTCCCCTCATGATTGAAATAAATGTTTGCCTCAAACTAATTTGACCATTAAATTTTGTAAACAATATTTTAAATTACTATAAAATTTAAGCCATTGGAAAATGTTAATCATAGAAATGAAAATTAGATTTATAAATAAAATGTAATTAAAAAAATATGTTGAGAAATCTCGTACTCTAAAAAATTTTCAAAAACAGAAAAGAAGTATTATCGGTGTCCTGAAATTTCATGTTATGACATTTTTCCTCACTGCTTCTCTACCCCTCATGTTAGCAAATAAAATACTATAAGTATATAATGCAATAATGATGAACTGTTCATGAAACCTGTTTCTTTCGAAATAGGAGGGGTTGTTAGATGCAAACGGAGTAAAATCAGTAAAAAATTCTCTAAATATCTTGCTTTTTATCGAATCTCTTTAAATTAATTTAATGAAATGCTATTTGCACAATTCATATGAACGACTTGTGTAGAAACTTTATTTGAGAAGCACTGTTTTTTTAATGATTTCCATAAAGAACATTTTAGACAAGTCGACTGTGCGGATTGTGTAAACATGAATATCGTCACAGAAAATGCAAAAAGCCTTATCTAACATTTTAAAAGTTACAGGAGAAGCATAAAACTTGTTTAATGAAAAATATATGAGAGGCTTATTGTAATAACATCATATGCTACATATAAATTATCCTGATATAATTGACTTTAAAGTTAAAAATAAATATTAAAAATTCTTCTTTCATGAAATTATTCTGTATACCCCTTTGAGAACTCCGTTAAAACGATTTTGGAGCTTATATCCAAAAATCTGTAACTATGTTTTTCTAGATTATTTATGGGAGAAGCGAAAAAATATATGTAATTTGAAAACTAGTTAAAAGTTAAATATCACAAAGTACGGCTAATATCAACATCATAATCACTCAAAAAGCCGATATAATATTTTTTGTTAGTTAAGGGCCCAATAAACCCGCATACATGAATGAGACACATGAAAACTGACAAACATTGGTGTTTGTCAGTTTTTTTCCTTACACTGCATATGGAAACTGACAAACATTGTATTTTTAATTAAAAAAAATTATTTTTTTTTTTTGTAATTATTGAATTACATTAGCTTTATTTCTGTAACATGCTTTTTCCCAAATTTATATCGCACTTTTTCGGTGTATTTTTAATTTTTGCAAAAGAAAACTGAGAAAATGTTTAAAATGAATAAAAGTGCGATAAAAGCAATTGTGATTACAAATTTGAATTAAAAATAATTTTAAAAAATATGTCGTCGCATATAAAAAAAATCTACTTCGTTACGTTTTGCTGTAAAATTTACATTGAAGTATGTCAATCTTCCCCTTACACCATAGGGAAATGTGTGAGCAAAGAAGAAATTATTTAAAAAAATTTAATATTCGTCCAACATGTTATGTTTGTCACTCAAAAAAAATTAACCATACACAGTCGTGGAATCCGTCATTCAAGTATGTGAATATAGGGTACCCTTTACGGCCTTTTGGATTTTAGTTGACGACAAATACGATATATTTATTTTCATATTTATTTTCTTTATTCTAGAATCCAGCTATTGCTGATATTTATACCGAACATTCGTGTGCTGTTAATGTAGCCAAATATTCGCCAAGTGGTTTTTATATCGCATCGGGAGGTGAGTAATTTAAAACAAATACAAATATTTATATCAGCACGGTAAAAATAGGAAATAATAAAAAGTAAAAAATTTTTTCATTGAAAACATAATAAAGTAGTTGATTTGATAACGTTTACAAAAATAAACATAAAAGATATTCCTTACTTTTTTTATTTATTAAATGCTACAAATACAATTACAGGAGTTATCTGCTCTAACAATAAAAACCTTATATACTTAAAACGGCAAACAATTGTTTGCCGTTTTAAGTATCTTATTGTCCACCAATATTGATGAAACATAAATATATGGTTTAAAAGGTATTTTTCTCTAGATATGCACAACATATTTTTTCCCCTAAAAAAGAGGTTACAAACAAACCCGGTTATGGATCAAGTGGTCGAATTTCGAACACCGGGCGGGATCCTAGTATTTATAAATTGGGCGTTATAACAGCTAAAGGTTGCTTCTAACACATACATTAAACATGTATACTAAACCTGATGTGTCGTCACCAGGGCACGGACTTTCATTCAAATGCATGGTCTATAAGTCTACACCATAAACTAGTTGCAATCGATAATTGCAATTGTTGCCTCTGTTTGGCGGTACCAAAGCAGAGTTTGTCGACTATAGGTCTACATCAGCAGAATGGAATACGTATTTTCTGTGCCGCAACGCACTTCGTCAGCATTCAGGTGTCTTGGGTTTCGTAGAAACCTAAACACCATTCTTCCAAAGTTAAATCGATAAAAATTATTTGAAAATAATTTGAGAAATGGAGTTTTTTTTTCTTAAGTAAAATTTACTTTTTTTTTCTTTGTTTCAAAAATAAAAATGTGTTGTTTTAAAGTCGATTATGGGTTCCCAGTTGCTACAGAGATTTAGTGAATACTTTTCTGGCAGCCACAAATTTTCACATGAGAATTTCCGGGAATTCCTCTAAATTTTTAGTCTTGCGATACCGGGAAATTAGCACAAGGTTTCCCGTAACATTGTTTGTTTTCAAAAAGTGTGTACTGTGGTAAGAAAATTAAACTAAGAATTTGTTTTCTCTCTTCTGTGAAATAAAGAAAATTCGATATGTACATCTATGAACCGGAAGAATGGGTCGACTCCCGGCCATACTGCTCTCAACCAATGTCAAAAAAATATTTACTTCATGCGTACATGATTTCTCTGTTACTTTTTTTAATATTCCAGCTAAAATTTGTTTAAAAAAAAAATTACTAATCATTGTTTAATGAAATTAACCGTTGCTTAACATACTTCTAAATGAAAGTTTATATGAGTTTATTTTTACTAGCTTTTAAGTGACTCATTCATCATCATCTCACATGTGTTTAAAAAAGCTGACTAAATGTGTTAACTGAGTTTGAGATTTCCGCCATTGGCTTAAAATAAAAACACATACTCAACAGTTTTAATGTTACTGCATTAACTAGTAACTAAAATTATGTGTACAAAAATCAACGATGTGTGAAAGTAGGAACTTAATATCTGACATACATTTGTATGTGTTTTCGTTTAACATTTTAGAATGTATTCTTAATGGAAAATAACAAATATTTTTATGTATATGAAAATATGAGGTATGAAAGTTTTAATACTTAACAAGAGATGAAAAGATTTAAAAATGTTAACGGAAAAGGCGCCAAAATGTGCTAACAATACTTTTAGAATAATGTTTTATTATTAAATTTAGTCAGGCTTTTCAATAATATGTACATACATAAAGACATAAAGACTTTAATATCTAAAGTATTCCGTAAAGAAGAAAAACCAAAACTCGACAACAAAATTATCTTTAAGCTTAGCGAACATTGTTTCAAAATCCGCCCATTAGTTTCAGAGATATTCTAAAAGTTTGAACTTAAAAATTAAAAATTGTATAAAAAATTAAAAAATTTTTGTGTTTAAAAATTTATTTTAAAAAATTAAAAATACACCAACGGTCCCATTTTTTTTTTCCAGTATCATGTAGCTTAATATATTCCAAAAGAAGTGAGCCCTTTTTCGTTGAAATTTGTGCACAACTTTTGAGTTTATTCACAATTTAGTGAGAGAACTTTTAAAATTGTTAATTTTTAGACTCAAACTTTTACGATATATCTGAAATTAATGGGCGGATTTCGAAACAATGTTTGCTAGGCTTAAAGATAATTTTGTTGTTGAATTTTGGCTTTTCTTCTTTACTGAATAGGGCAAACCATTCTTCAGTTATGATAATATATGTCGTGCAACTGCCTTCATTTTTGAAACGACGAAATATCGCGTTCAGCGGCCCAAATAACTGAAGAAACAACTTCAGTTTCTACGAAACGACAAATTTTAATCAAAATCACCCTTTTCAACCCTCGACCAAAAAGGATTGGTGTTATAAGTTTGTAGTGTGTGTCTGTGGATCTGTGTGTCATCAGGCCAAACGGGTGAACCGATTTTAAATTTCTGTTTGAAAGGTGACTTGATCCAGGGTGCTCTTAGCTATGTTTGAAGAAAATCGCTCCAGCCGCTTAGAAGATATAACGTCTTTTCTAGATCTATCCTGTTGAATCTGTGTGTCTTTGACACCGTAGCTCCCAAACGGCTAAATCGATTTTAATTTAGTAAATTTTGTTTGGAAGGTGACTTGATCCAAAATCTTCTAACCTATGTTTAAAGAAAATTGGTCTATCCGGGGGTTCTTAAAATTTTTAATTTCATGTTATTAATCAAATTTATTTGAAAAGGCTTGATTTTGATTTTTAAAATATCGAATTTGGTTGGAAAATGCTGAATTTGATTTTTAATCCCCGACAACGAAAAGGGGGATGTTATAAGATTGTAGTTTGTATCTGTGTGTCTGTCTGTTCAGTCATAGGGCATAAACGGCTGGACCGATCTTGTTTTAGGTTTTTTTTGTTTGAAAGGTAACTTGATCGAGAGTGTTCTTAGCTATGTTTGAAGAAAATCGGTCCATCTCTTTTGAAGTAATCACCGCTTTTCTAGCTACATCATCCTGAATCTGATTGCATGTGGCACCATTCTCAAACGGCAAGATCAATTTTAATTTAGTTTCTTTTGTTTGAAAGTTGATTTGATCTAAAATCTTCTAACCAATATTTAACAAAAAATCGGTCAATCCGTTTTGAAGCATCATTTTCTTTGCGGGATTTTAAACTTTTTAATATAATGTTATTAAAATATGTACTCAATTTGATTTGGATAAATTGGAATTTGTTTTTTAAATAACCTGAACTCGATTTGTAAAATACCGAATTTGAAGTTCACCTATATTATTTATTTAGACATTGTGATTAATATTCCCATATTGTTTTTCTAGATCAATCTGGTAAAATTCGCATTTGGGATACTGTTAACAAGGAACATATATTGAAAAATGAATTTCAACCTATTGGTGGTCCTATTAAGGATATTTCTTGGTCTCCAGATAATCAGCGTATCGTGGTAGTGGGTGAAGGTCGAGAACGTTTTGGTCATGTCTTTATGACTGAGACTGGTACCTCTGTGGGAGAGATCAGTGGCCAATCTAAACCTATTAACTCTTGTGATTTTAGACCTGCAAGACCTTTTCGTATTGTAACAGGTCAGTTTTTTATACATACCATACATAGTTAGCAGAAATATTCATTTAAATAATTTACGTTTTATTTATTGTTTTACAGGCAGTGAAGATAATACCATTGGTATTTTCGAAGGACCGCCCTTTAAATTCAAAATGACCAAACAGGAACATTCACGTTTTGTTCAAGCTGTGCGCTATTCACCCGATGGCAAATATTTTGCTTCAGCTGGTTTTGATGGCAAAGTGTTTTTGTATGATGGTGCCAGCTCAGATTTGGTTGGTGAATTTGGCAGTCCTGCTCATAAAGGTGGTGTTTATGCTGTGGCATGGAAACCCGATTGTACACAATTGCTAACTTGTTCTGGGGATAAGACTTGTCGTCTATGGAATGTTGAGAGTAGAGAATTGATTACAGAATTTGTAATGGGCACAAATGTTGATGATCAACAGGTGTCTTGCTTGTGGCAAGGGGAACACATTTTAACGGTTTCTTTGTCCGGCCACATTAGCTATTTGAATGTCGAGGATCCCTCGAAACCATTGCGTATTGTTAAGGGTCATAATAAGCCTATTACAGTATTGGGTTTGAGCGATGATCGCAGTACTATTTATACTGGTAGTCATGATGGTATAGTTACTAGCTGGAATTCGGGTAGCGGAGTTAATGATCGTGTCCAAGGAACGGGACATGGTAATCAGGTGAATATTTGAGCACTTTTTAAAAGCATAGTCAATATTTCTAAACTTAATTTTTATTTACCAGATGAACGGTATTGTTGCTTGGGGTGATTTTGTCTACACCTGTGGCATCGATGATAGTTTACGTCAATTTAGCATCGAATCTAATGCTTTTACCGATTATGTTGTCAAATTAAATTGCCAACCTAGAGGTTTGGCTATCCTACGCAACGAAAATATTATTGCTATAGCCTGTGTCAAGGAAATTACTTTGGTCCAAGATCAAAAGAAAGTCTTGTCTTTGCCTATTAAGTATGAAGCCAGCAGTATTTCAGCCAATCCTGAAACATTGGAAATTGCTGTTGGTGGTGATGACCAAAAAGTGCGTGTTTATTCTTTAAAAGGAACTAGTTTGGAACTTAAATGTGAATTAGATCATTTGGGTGCCGTCATAGACTGTTCATACTCACCGGACAATAAGTATTTGGTGGCATGTGATGCTCACCGTAAAGTAGTTTTATATTCAGTAGAAGAATATAAGCCAGCTCATAATAAGGAATGGGGTTTCCATAATGCTAGAGTAAATACGGTAGCCTGGTCACCTAACTCACTATTGGTAGCCAGTGGCTCATTGGATACCACTATTATTATTTGGTCGGTATCTAATCCCGCCAAACACACCATTATTAAAAGTAAATCTTCTTTCTTATTACCAGAGCTCGGACTTTCATGCAACTAAAAATTGAATTTAAGCACTTAACAAATGCATTAAAAAAATGTTATAACTCAAAAAATGTGCATTTATTGCCAAAATATACAAAAATATGCACTTACCTCCAATATATGCAAAAATATGCAACTATAAATCGATGCCAAACTACATACTTAAAATTTAATGATTCGGATAGATAATTAGTCAATGGTGTCTATTTTGAATACGCGTCAACCTAACTGAAAAATACATGGAAAACAAAAACAAAACTGCATAAATTTCAAAAATTAGTTTTTTTTATCATACAAAATTTAAAGGTTTTAATAGAGAGATACGCGTTAAAATTCTCACGTTTATTTGATTTTAGAAATATGTATATAGAAAACAAAAATAATTTTTGAAATATTGTTTTTGTTATCATGTAAATTTTCACTACTTTGACGCGTTTTGCCGAATAGCCACCAATACCTCTTTATCTATCACCACAAAAAACATGCAATTGCATGAAAGTCCGAGCCCTGCTTATTACATTTCAAACTATATATCACATGACATTTCTCTTTTTATTCTTAGACGCTCATCCTCAATCCCAAATTACTCGTTTAGTATGGTTGGACAATAACACTGTGATCTCTACTGGTCAAGATTGTAATACCAAAGTTTGGCATGTTGAGACTATTTAATTTTGTTGGCTTTAAAATAAGTTTCAACATTTTTTTAATTAATGTAACTTAAAACACAAATTATTCATAACTATTCGTTTTTAAATCTTTGGGGTGTTCTTCAAAAAACAAACAAAACAAAAAAGAACAACAATCAAAAAAGGAAACCTTCGCAGTTTTCATCTAAATGCATTTTAATTGTGTCATTACTATTACCTACCTTATCCTAATGCTATTGCTACTCCTGAACGCCTAACTTTGCTTCGTTTGCATTTGTTTTTAAGTTTTTACAAAGTATTCAAAACAAAAAGTTTGTATTTTTTGCCCTTTATTAAATTATTTATTCATTATTTTTAATCATTTTTATTTTGTTTTTTATTGTAGATTTTTTATTTTGCTTTCTCTAAATAACACACATCTTTTTTTCTAAATCTAACTACGTTTTTTGGAAGCGTAATTTTATATCAAGAAACGAAATAAAAATATTTTGCAATAATTTTTTCAAGAAAGCTGTGTATTTGTTTGAAGAAAACAACCAGACAAAAGGTAGATGATAATGGGTAAAACTATTTGAAGCTGCTCTTTTAATTCTATTTATATTTTATAGATATAATCAAGATATTTTCATTCAAGACCATTAACAAGCATATTGAAAACTAACAAAAAGCAATTACAACTTCATCACACAAATGATTTTATAATTCTCTTCTAATTCTAAATTTCATCTACTTACAAGACAAATTTTGGAAAACGCTAGTTTCAAGGTCACAGGTATGTAATTTTTTGTAATTAAATATGAAATGAAAGAATAAAAAAAACATGAATCGAAGGGAATAAAACCTAAAACCAAGAAGACAAGGAAAACTTATAATGTATGATCGCTAAGCGTAAATACATTGAAGTTAATGAAGATAAATATGGTGGACTAAATATGTTTTGACATTAGACGTTTCGTTATATTATGTATTTTGGATATATTTGCCAAATAGGTTTTCGTATTTGAAATATATATATTTCCAAATACAGTAGATTCGCGATAATTTGTACCACAATAAATCATAAATCGCTAGAATTCGTGAAAAAATAGCGATCCCTTGAAAAAATCATATTAAATTGTCAAAATTTGATCCCCTGTATAATTCGTATGTTTTCCAATACAAGATCCCACTTTTAAGCTCTTAATTAATAACCTCGTATAATTCGAAATGTAAGGCAACAATAATCATTTTGATGAAGAAATTTATCATATGGCGGGGTTTTTCTAAATAAATTGAAAAATCTCGTTAATCGTATTTTTTTATTTGAACTATGTACGTTGAACCGAAATCTCATTAAATAGAAAACATCTATAATTCATATGTATTAGAGGTCTGCACAAATATCTTTGTATCCGTGTAGTACACTTGATGTGGCAAAGCATGAACACTTATTCAAAGTATCACAACAAAATAAAACGTACACATTTTTGAGAATAATAAAGTTATCGAATAAAACTACTTGTTGTTATTCCCTTTGTTTGCTGCTGTTTCGCACATCTTCATCAGTTTGTACGTAGGGCGAACAAAATACTGTTTTAACTCTCTACATACAAAATGGCGTGTCCGTAATGCATGCTGGTGATTTTCCACATTAAGAAGCTAAGAATTAAAAAAAACGAGATTCAATTTATAACGGTTTTATAATATTTGCATTTGCTTCTCTTATTTTACACATAAAATTTTTTTAAAATATTGGAAGTTATATTTTTTGAAATTTTTGTTGTCCGCAGTCTTTTGTAAATCTTATTCTAAGGTTGATAGTTATTAAGCTTCTTGGAATCTTAAAATCCTTTTATATAAATAGATTTTCGAATGAATTTTATAAAAATCCATGTGAATATTCTTACGATTTAATATTTCTATTAAAAACTTGAAATTAAACACCCCCATATTTTCTAATTTCCAAACATTTGTTTTCAATTTATTTTGCATTATTCATTCATTAAAATTTTTTAAAAATAAAAAGTATAAATTTGTCTTTTGTGTGCATTTTGTGTAGTTGTGTGTATAAAATTTGTCTTAAATTAAACTAAACTAAGAGTGTAGAAAACTAGTGTACATGTGAATGAGTGAATATTTATATATTTTCTTATATTGAATTTTAAAATACGCAACCTGCATGTATTTATGTATGGATTTAACGAACTAAATAAAGACTAGAAAACTAAAAACATAAAATAATAAAATTAGTATAAAAAAGTGATCTTTTAAAACTAATAAACATAAGCCTCCAATAGTTAAAATATAAAAAGGAATTTTTTTTGTAACAAGATATTAAAGAAAATTTGAGAAAACCATAACGAGTTTTTTGAAAGTACATATTTGTTCTTTTTCTAATACAATAAGTTTTTTGGGAAAATGTTTTTTGCTAAGGATGACTTTTTCAAATATATCACAGTTGGGATTAAAAACAATGGGATGGATGGTTTAAAATGTGGTATTAAACTAATTGGTTTTTTTTCTTTTTCTTACGTAGAAATCGATAGATGTCCTTTATACTTTTAAGATTGCATATTTGGACTTATTTGGTCTTCTACATTGTTATTATTTGTATTCGTAGAAGTTTGTAGGTCGTTGGGATTATTTGATGGCGTTGTGTTGGCGTTGCTGCTTGGGTGAATGGGTGAATTATTCAGAACTAATTTTGTATTTTCCATAGTTGGACTGTGAATAGATGTGGCCGTTATTGAAGAATTATTGAAATCTTTAGTTGGCATTTGAGTTACTGAATAAGATTGTTGTTGCTGCTGTTGTTGTTCGTTAGCCTGTTGTTGTTGTTGCTTTTGAGCCGCATTAGCAGCAACTGCTGCTAAATGAAATTGATTTGGCATAAACATTTGATAGGCAGAACTTAATTGAGCCGCTGTTAGCGTTGGACTTTCATTACAATTTAAATCATTGCTCGAGGGTGTCGTTGATGCTGCTGCGGCTGCTGCTGCTGCATTTTGAAAATGTTGTAGAGTATTTGGAGAAGTAGGCGTAACTTCTCCAGATGAGGGTGAACTGTGAGCAAGATTTGCGGCATTTAATTGTGTAGCCAAAACCTTATTGGCCCGCTTCCTTCTAGCCTCTGTTTCACAGGGCGAAGGTGCGCCTGGATGTCTATAGGACACATGCTTACGCAAAGCGTCTTTGCTACGTGATACATGTGAACAAACATTGCAAGCATATCTGGCAATAATTAAACAAAAAAAGTTTAGATTGTTGTGTTAAATAATTTTCTTAAATCAAAGATATTTAATTAATGAAATCTAGTACAAACGATTTTTATTAGATTTCCCATAGAGGAGCCAGATAGTTTCTAATCTGGCTCCTCTAGATACTTTCATAGCCTACAATAATCGGATGTGTCACTTTACAAAATGCTGGTCCTCGCTTTGATCGAGCAGTGACCAGTCAACTCGCCTATCAAAACTCTTAGAACCTTCCTAATCATACCCAGTAGTAGTTCGGATCTTCCTTTTTTGGCCATATAGCCATCGATACTACAAGCCTCTACTCCCCCATGACCGATAGGTCCTATCCATCACTCAATGGGCCTGATTGTGTTAGGCATTGGATTAGATTAAAGAACACCGGTTGTGGGTTGCCTTAATCAATTACAAAAAATGACATAGGCATTTACGCCGGCTCCTTGCACAATCAACGAATCGGTACAACATTATAGTGAAATGGAACCGAAAATAGTCTGCCACTATAAGCCTGTTCATGGAATCCGATTGGAAACGGAATTTCAATCCAACTCCAATTGTGAATGGGTTCATGAAAACGTATAGGAGTTACTTTGTTCAAAAAGTGCTTATTTTCATACAAATTCAAAATATCATTTACAAAGTTGTATATTTAGTGATTAAGTCATAGGAAAAATATACTCTTCCTGTTAGATGCATAAATTGAAGTGTTCCTGAACACCAATTCAAGAACAATTAATTCCGTTCAAGAACGGAAATTTCCTAAATTCAAGTACAAGCGGATTTCATGAACACAATCAACCGGTTTCGTGGAGAAAATGATATCAAACCAATCCGTATTGGATTCTATGAACAGGCTGTATACTTGTTTATGAGCACGCTAAGGGCTCCTACAGTCTCAACTAGTTTCGATTTGACAATGAGTCCCTTCAAAGCTTTTAGCGCAGGCTGACTGTCAAGGTAGAAGTTACCTCCTCGCTTTCAGTAAAATTGTTCGCTACCAATGTCTTGGCCTTTAGGATTGCTGGAAAATGTTACATTCAGCGTGAGTCTGAAAGACTTACTAAAGCTCGTCCCAAAAAAAAAAACACCAGCGCCCGTTTCTATCTTTAGATTGAACCCAAAAGTCCGGAATAACTAATGAGAGTGTCCTGCTAAAATCAATTTCAACGACCTTGGATGCCTTAAACGCAGGGGTTATGGGGGCCTCTCCATTTAAAACTTGTCTTATTTAAGATTCCTGTCTTGTCATTACCAAACCTGCCTCCAAAAATACGCAAATTCCTTGCCGCCGTTCTCATCACAAAATCCTCTATGGCTAGTAGATGAATGACTGCTAAGATAGCCTGAGGCGTGTTCCTTATGACACCTGTGATACTCAGCGGGACTGTATGACTCCTTCCTCAATGCCTCCTACCATACCAGACATTCATAAGAAAGAAGCGGCCTGACAACCGATATGTTAATTCAGCTTACTACCTTCGGTTGCAGGAACCAGTTCCTACATATGGAGTTCCTGCACGCGTAGTAAACATTGAGTCCTTTCTTAACCCTTTGCAGCGTATTCCTTTTCCACAAAAGAATCCTCTGCCAGCCTAAACTGTACCCCATCAATTGTAAGTAGCTCAAAACAATCTATTTTTATATCTCCTGGTAAAGAGAAATAGTTACGTTTTCTCTGGCCTAACCCCCAGACCCTTACTGTTAGCCCAGGAGGACAGCTCGCTAAGTGCCGATTGCATGACCACTGATATTGGGAAGAAACTTTCCCCGCTACCAGTATCACCATGTCATCCGCGTAAGCGACATCTTCCGGCAGTTCCTATCAAAACGTCTAAAAACTGATTTACATTGAGGATGATGTAGCTGCGACAATGCTTACTTTCTCCTTTGGAGTCCCTCGCTACATCGCTGTTTAAGGAGAATTTTTTCCTCGATTTCAAGAAAGAGACAGAAAGACACACAGCAAAGTGTTAGAGGGCTAAACTATTCCAGAAAAATTTTCCTCGTAGTGTTTTACATAAAATCAGGGAACGCGTCTTATACCTAAAATGTAAGCATTACAAGATTTCGATTAACTATAACAATATGCAAAAGTTGGGTACTTTAACTCCCCCTAAAATAAAACGTCGGTACACGTATATTTTTTTACGTCGACCCTACCAAAATCAATCGTTAAGAACCTGTTATTTTGAAGAAAAAAATTATTTCGTTGTACAGTGTAGTTAAATATCTTTGTATTAAAAAATCTACAGTTCGATTAAAATTAATAACTTAAAATTGTTTAAACTTAAAACTCACCTTACATTTTGGTGAGTTTCCAAGTGAACTCTCAAATTGTATTGATTACTCAATTGTTTGTGACATATAAAACAAGTGGCATATAATTTCGAATTCGAGGGAGCTTTAGTCTGCGTATTAGAAGGTGTGTTGAGTTTTTCATTTGACATCATTCGGACGGCTTCTTGTTTTATATTTTCATTGGCTGCTTCCATGCTGCGAACACAAGATTGTGCGTATTTATCTAAATGTTGTTGCAGCTTTAATTGATCCTCGGCCGATATATTGTAAGCTAACTGAGAGTGTAGTTGTGCTGGAGATTCCGTCTTTGAGGGAGACGAGAATAGAGGAGATTTTGCTGCTAAGACAGGTGAGTTATTCGTGCTATAATTGTCCATTGAAGTTTTAATGCTAAGAGGCGTTAGGGGATTGTGCAAATGTGTAGGTAAAGGAGAACTTGCTGAATTTTCTGCACTTTTTTCATGTCTTGTATTCGCTCCGCCACCAATGCTGTTCCCTCCTCCTCCTCCTCCGCCGCCTCTAAGATTTTCTACAATTTTATCTATACGCTTAATGTCTTTTTGCTGCTGTAACATCATTTGATGTTGTTGCATTTGAGGCTGACTGATAATAGATTTCTTCTCTAAGCCTGTACAAAATCTTTTGGCCATGTGGGCTTCCTCTTCTGGGCTCATTAAAGAAGGCATTAAGTCTTTGGGTGTTATGCCCAAATTGGCTTGATATAAATTACATTGTTGTTGATATTTTGCCAACAGTTCTGAAGTCTTATTTAAGGCAGTTTGGGAAAAATTTAAAGGTTGATGCATTAAGTTGGGATAAAACTGTAGAGATTTCAAAAAGAAATTCTCCAAAGGAGAGGGGAATTTTGTATTTAAGCCAGAATTTAATAAAGGATTAAAGGAACTTGTAGACAAATTTGTATTTAAATGGGTTGCAAGGGATGGTGCTTGTGGCAGAGAAAAGTTGCCACATGCTGACTGTGTGGGTGGGGAGGAGGTTGGTGTGTGAGATTTTTCTAGCTCTTTTTTGCCCTCCAATGATTCTTTTGTTTCTGTTGAAGAATTTGTTGGGGGTTTCTGTAACTAAAAATAGGATTTAAGAATTGGTTTTCATATTCATTTAAAGTGTCTTACATTATTATGGACATCGGCTAAACCCTTAATGCCCAACGTCTCAGCCAAACTCAAAAGCATGGGTATTTGTTCTTCATAAACATTTACTTCTCCCGAGTACATAAATGTTAGTAAGGCCACTATGGCACTAAATGAAGCTCCCGGTATTATGATGACCGGGTGATGAGTAGTTTCTAAGGTGCGAAAAATTTCCAAAAAGAAAGAACTGCAGGCACTTAAAACTACACGATGGGCTCTTAATGTACGACCTTCTGCAGATATGGTAACATCTGTTAAATGACTTTGATCAAGTAAAATTGGCAGTGTACTCAGTAGACTGGTCTGTAAAAATAAAAGAAATTGTTTTATAATCTTAAAACTAAATTTATATTATCATATCTTCTAATCATGTGTGCGAGTGACCATTTATTTGTTTTCTTAATCTAACTTTAGCAAAAATAAAAATGTCTGGGACCCCTTTTTCTGTCAATTATTACAAATTTTCAAGAATATTCTAAATGTAATTAAAAAAGCAAATGCTGTGTCTGTCTTCTATATACAAATGTGTTGTATGTGTGCTTCCAAATATTAATAAATCTCATTACATTAAAACTGTCCAAATATTTTTTTACACACATTTCAAAATATTGTAAAAAGTAGTTTTCAAATTGCATAAACTTTTAGCATTTGAATTTTTTTTTTCGGTTTCTACTATTTTTTGGACATTTTTTGTTTTTATTCTTTTGGCAAATTGCTTGCACAGAATTTTCATTTGTATTTTTGAGTAGAAGAAAAGTGTTTTTTCTGCTACAACAGTTTGCTTAATATTATTTTACACACAAAATTTTAGATTGGCGAACAAGCAGATTTCGTTAAAGGGTTTTACATCAAGTTGTGTTATATTAAAGGTACATTTTATTTGTAATTTTGTTTCTATTTCTTTTATTCATCTTTAAAGGTCTAAAACAGTGGTGGCCATTCTCTCAATATCCTATTTTCGCGAGTATAGGCTGTTTTTTACTATCAACACACGTGCACTGTGCGTGAGCCTCACAGCCTATCTATTTAGCCGCTAAGCACACACACAAACAAAGAATAACATAGTGTATGTATGGCCAGCACTTGTCTAAAATACTCAAATCTCGTGTATGTATGTGCATGGGTGATTCCCATTCTAAACGTACATTTTGTATGTATGTGTGTTTTTTTACCAATGTAACTAATAAAAATATATATATTATAGCTTTCGCCTCATTCAATGGATCCTGTAATAAAATTATATTTTTCGATCTTCTAGCATTTTTGCACATTGAGCGTTACATTTGCTTTCGCGGTTGGTCTGAGTATAGGGCTTAAAGCATTATACATCTACTTTCTAAAAACAAAAAATTATAATAATCGCACGACGAAATTAAAAGTTATGACCACTTTTCTATTTTGATTTGGGTTCACATGGAAAAATGAAAGATTTGTATCTTAAAATAATTCTTTACAAACATTATACATACATACATGAGCAAAAAGTAGGCTAAATCTTCTTTCAAATAAGTCTAATTTAATAAAAATCGACCAACAATTTTAAAAGTTATGTCAATTTCAAATAACTGTTCGTAGCAAAATACGACCTATCTAACATATTCTTCGAAAATATAACAACCCAAAGTGCGGCAGAAACAAACTTTATTCAAAGCAAATCAAAAATTTCTAAATGGATAATGTTCTCTATATCGTTTCTACCCTTCCGCTGCTGTTAACTTTTTTCGTCCTAAAATGTATAGATAAGATCTATTTAAGAATATTGTCAACGTAACGCTCAATACATTTTTATACGAATTCAATATACATATTTTTAAAAACACACACTATATTTTGAATTTGAAATAATTAAGATGTATAATCTTCTATGTATTTTAACATAAACTCCTTAACACTCAATACATTTCTTTTATACAAACGATGATTGATGACTATTTAACAAAGTTCACAAAACTATTAAATATTTTGAAGTACAAACCTACGCTGTTATTTTAGTGTATGTTGTTAATGCAATTTTAGTTATTAAACAGAGTAATGAAGAGTATCAAAAAAGTGTAACGCTCAATACACAAGACTGCGGACAACAACAATTTAAAAAAATATATTTTCAAATATATTTCAAAAATTTGATGTGTAAAATAAAAGAAGCAAATCCAAATATTCTAATGCCGTTATAAATTTAATCCCGTTTTTGGAAAAGCTAGTAGTTTCTTAATGTGCAAAATCAACAGCATGCATTACGGACACGCCATTTTGTATCAATTTCAAATATATGCTCTTATGTAAGGCACCCTTTAAATAGTACACACTCGTATATACATACATATAAATATATTTGTACACTGAAGCTCATCCAATTCGATGGTTTTTATTTTAAAAATAAAATATTGTCCCATAAGCGAAATTTCCTAGTTGAAATCCATTGCTTATGGATTGTATTTTAAAATACATACAACTAAAAACAAACAAAAAAACTAAATTAATTTATGCTAGAGTGTATGTGTGTAAAAATAGCATTTTTGGATTTTTATTTATTTTTATTTTATAGCAAATGACATTTTGAACAGTTTTAGTAAGCAAATGTCCAGTCATTTGACAACTTTTTTTTCTTAAATGTTTGGTTATATTTAAAAATAAATATGTAATTGTATATACATAGATACACTTACAAATATATTTCATTTTTATATAAAATAAAAACAAACTACTTTTTTTATCAAATATCGTTTATTAAAACTCTATTTTCTTTTTTATTACCGGATACATTATCAAGAAAAAAAACAATACAAATTTCTTTTGTATAGTTTTTTATAAAGCTTTGTACAAAAAAAAGTAATAAAATAGTTCTTGCAGAAAACACGACTAGGCGGACATCGAATTTAAAATTGAAAAAAATTTACCAATCTGGTCCAATTCTTTTTTCAAACTTGATTATCATCCTGTTCACAGGATCCAATGAGGATTGTTTGGCATCATTTTCTAAAAAAAACTGGTTGATTGCGTTCGTGAAATCCTTTTTTGCTTGAATTTGGGAAACTTCCGTTCAGAAACGAAATTCACCCTGAAGAAAGCCAGGGGCCAAGTGTCCCCAAGTCACCAGTTTTGTCGACAAGTTTGGTGACTTTTTGGAGACATTGTCTACATTTTTTATTTTGCCTTCAATGGGAAGAGAAGTTTTTGATATCTACAAAATTATTTCTTATAGTCTCATTTTGTTGTGTTGGAAATAAATGCGGCTGCATGCAAAACTAAAAATTTTCATAAAAAAAAGTTTCGTATGTGTTGACTAGAATCATTAAAATGCACTAGTGAATCTCTGGTGCCAATGTCTCAATGTGGTCCCATAAGAACCACTTAGTCTATAGTAAGTCAATAGTTCCGAGGTCACTAGTTGAATCTCAATGACAAGCACTTGATAAATGTCTATAGCACAGAACATTGCCTGAGGTACAGTTGGTCAGTAGTACTGGTGACAATGTCAGTAGTGAGTCAGTACTGATTTACTATAGACATTTGCTACAGGGCAGTTTTCATGAATTGGAGTTCAGGATCTCTTCAATTTATGCATTTAACAGCTAGAACATAAGTATTTTTCCCATCATCTAATCACTAAAATACAACTATGTAAAATATATTTTTAATTTTAAACGAATTAAAGTAATTTCGTTACGTTTTCATAAACTTATTCACATTTGGAATTGGACTAGAATTCCGTTTCCAATACAATTCCGTATCGGATTCTATGAACAAGCTGTCTATGTAATAAAAAACAGAGAGAGAGAGAGAGACGGATAGACATGCAGACAAGATTGGCATCCGACAGCTAATATAAATAATTCCACTTTGAAGATTGAAAGGGGTTTTCATTCCACAAAAATTCGTCAAAGAAAAAGAACTTTCTAATTCAAAGCGATTATATAAATATATTCGTAACGTTATATTCAAAATGAATTAGACATGATCAATATTCCAAGGAATAAGGGAAAAATCATATACACAAACTTTTTGAGAAATTGGCACTGACTACTCATCAATATTATCATCAATGAAGCTATCTATGTATGTATGTAGTAGAAAGTCTAATGAATACCAATTTGAAAATTGAAATTTGTTCGATTTCAAAGAAAATTTTCGATTTTCGTTTTCTGAAGAGCCAATTTTCCAATTAAAAGCTGTCGATCGAAATGATAATTTGGGGTCCCATCGAATTCCATGAATTCTGTAAATTGGATAATAAATCCAGAAGCATCCTAAAACAACGCAAATATCAAAGTTATTGGCAAATCTAATTAAAAGAAAAAATCTATACAATTTTATATTTTTATGAACAAAAATTTATCATCTTATTTCGAAGGAACAAATCAATGTATGTATAATTAATTACACTCCTTACCTGATGATTGTGCCATCTTAAGCAAAATTGCTGTTGATTTTCATTATTATTAGTTGCTTGTTGCTGCTGATATTGATTCTGTTGCTCTTGCAATTTTTGTGATAATTGTTGGTCACGTGTCTGGTGTTGTTGACGTAAATTCGTTGAAGTTACCGTTGCATTATTATTATGTTCCATAATTTCTTTTCAATAGTTAATATTATGTTAATAAATCAATTTAATTAAATGTTTTTTTTTGCTTTAAGTCATAAAATTTGCTTTAAAGAAAGATTAAACTAAAAGAAAACAATTGTTAGTTGTTTTAAAATTTGGCGCGCAAACATATTTGCAGACCTTATAATAAAAACAACAAAATTTTAAAGCCAACTCATCATTGACATCAATAAAATGGCTGTTTATTTGTTTTGTTATGAGGTGTTAATTGTGTGTGTTGTATGTGTGTATGTGTGCTTTTTCCCCCCCGTTCAAAAGAAATAATGAGAAGAGTACTAATATTTGTGCTCTTATCATAACGGTGTGTTATTTTGTTTTGTTTTGCTTTCATTTCCCTTGTAAAGTTTACAATGTAAACAAACATGGTGAGATTTGTTTTTTTTTCTCGAGTGAGATTGAGAAACTTATTTACACTTTGACGAGAGTGTATTTAGAAATAATGACGAGGGTATGAATAAGTGATAAGGAATCGTTAATTAAGTATACGTCGTGTAGTTTGAAATCGTTTAACATTAAATATCATTTAAGTATGATTGCAATTTGATTGATTTGATTTAATAGTGTTGAAATAATGTAAAAATCTTGTTAATTGCTCAAAAATAATAATTCTAATAATTGTTTTCTTTAAAACCTCTGTACATATGTATGTATGTATACCTAAGTATACATATGTTTTGTAGAAAGTGCTTTTAAATTTTTTATATGTAGAAATTTTTTTATAGTTTCTGTATAAAAGTTTGCCGTTAATTTTAATTGTAAAATATGCTTAGTTTTGTTTTTTTTTAATATTTTTTTCGTCAATCTTTCGTTTAATCTCTTTGTCCACCAAAATCTGTTTTATATGTTGGATTTATATATTATTTTGTGTTGAAATACATGCATAGATTTTGTAATGCATGTGTTTTAAGTTTTTTCCGAGGGCTGCTATTTTTACCGGTTCATCCAACAAAAACAACAACTACAAATATTAGCCAATTTTAATTTAGCGAATGCATTTTTGTTTTTCCTTCAGAAATCTTTTTCTAATGGCTACACAATAAGTCGTAAAATACTTGGAGACACCTCAATATTTTTTTTGAAATTTATATAACAAAGGCGTAGTGTAAAAGAGGTGAGTCAAAAAAATCTTGCTGGATTTGAAACTTTTATTTAGGAAGCAGAAAGATAAAAGCAAATAGAGCTCAGGAATTAGCTTTCGATATATTCTTACATACGTGTTACATACATACATATATGTGTATACATCAAGACACGCTGAACCAAAAAGTACATAAATGCATGGTAAAAGTTCATTCTTTTAACGAATTGGTCATTGATTTTGACCTAGTATAGTGTACGTTAAATCAATGAACTGGTTCATTAATTTTGTTAAAGAAGAACAACAACGAATGCTTTCAATGAACAGTTTTACATTGAACTTCAATGAATATTTTCATTGAAACAGCCTATGCGTACATTGAATCATCGTATGCATTTTTTCAAAAAATTAATGAATCTATGTCAATGAATGTCATTCATTGAAATTGTGTAAAATATTTTTTTTCTATGCAGATAATTAAGCTGTATGCTACGGCGAATTTGATGCAATTCACTGCAAAACTTACTGCCATACTGTTTACTTTCATATTCTCCTATACTGCTGTCCTTTCTCTTCCCTTCTTCAATGCTACGCCACTGAAAATAAACTGCACACATACTTATTTGTACAGATGCATGTTCAATTGTATGTAGTACATATGTCAAGTAAGTGTGTGTGTGTGTGTAAATGGCCAAAACTGCATGCATGTGTATCTTAGCAAATGTATCATCATCTAATGAATAAAGGAATTTTTTTCATTCCAATATATTTTATTTGAAAACTACTAGATTCAGCTGAAAGGTACAACTACTACACTTATTGCATTTCGTTATTTTTTTTTGTAATTTGAATTGTTGTTTAGCTGGCTGGCTGAATGGGTGACATTAGATGGATGCTTTTTGCTGGTTTGCTTGGCTAGGTTTTTTTTCTGTTCAATTTAATTTTTTCTATCTGGTATTGTTTTGTTGTTGTAAATTTTATTTATTTTTAAAAATTTGTGCTATTTCGTAAATATACATAATCACATTAGCCAAAATCACATTGACAAGAATGAACCACAAAAACTAAATAAAACGAGATAAGTCCCCCATCAAAGGTAATACAAAGCGACATTAACTGCACACACATACAAAACATAAATACAATTGCTTTAAGTATTTGAATATATTTGCTTGCTAAATATCTTTACTAGTTAGTTCATTTCCAGTTTAGTATAGAATTCACTTAAAGTTTGCTTGTTAAATTTTTTCATTAGTTCTTTGTTTTTAGATTTTTATGAAATTGTTGACAACTGTTTGTGCTTTCATTTAGTTTTTTATGACTAGATATGTATTTCAAAATTGACTCATATTCTCCAGGTTTTTCTATTTTTTGCTAAACATTTTTCTTTTTGAGTATTCGATGATGTTTTTTTTTCGGCGAATCAGTCATAAATAGATTCAGACAGTATTTGTTTTAGTGCTTTTGGACAATGACAGACTTTTGTGTCAACTTAATATAGAATACATTTTTAATGGAAAATTTCAAAAACTTTAATGATAAAATAAAATAAATGTTTACTGGTAATGTTGAGTTCCCCCACAGCATCTTATAGATGACGTAGACTTAAAGATAGAATGAAAAATTTACCTGAAAAAAAACTACAATTGGATATTGTTACGAAATTATAAATCTTATTTGAGATATTCTTCGAATACATTTACATTTTTTTTGCTGACTAAGCCACTCACTGTGTAGGTTGCATTTCGTTGGTTCTTATGCCAACTCATCAGGAGACTAGACGTCTATATGTCTGCATATACAATACACTGGCATTACCCATAACAAATAATAACACTGTGATAATCGAAAATTTGGACAAAGGTTATAATAGTTGATCTTATCTAATTTGGGTCCAAGTACCCACTTAGATTTCGGGATATAATGAACCGATTCGGTTCGGTAGATTTTAAAAATTTTCGAAAAAATTTTTTACAAATAAATTCTAAGCTACTAATCCGATGGAATTTAAAATCTAATCATCTCTTTTTAAACTCATAAAACAACGGCGAAAGATGCAAATTTGATTTAAAAAAAATCTGTTGAATGGTTCGAAGGATAAGATAAAATTCGAAAAAAAACTCTTTATTTAAAAAAAATCTCTTTATTTCAACAACTCTAAAAGTTCCTGTCAAATCGATTTTTAGGATTCATTTAATTTGTTGGGCTTGAAAAACTGTGTCGGACACTGCAAATTTTATTTATATCGGTTAAGTGCTTCGTGAGATATCGTGGTCGAAATTTTTGAAAAAAATGTATCAATATTATAGCCGTCATATTGTCTTTACCATTTAAAATTCCAAATATCTACTTGTAAAATATCTATCACGGGCTCCCATTGTTTCCTTCGTCTTTTCTTTTAATTTAAAATGTTGATTTTTTTTTTAATATTTTCCGCCATATTCGATCTGCCACTTTGAGTATTTAAATTTCAGATTCGTAGCCAGCGACTCTAGAAACCTGCATATGGCTGATCTCTAACCTCTGTCGCCCCTAGTCACAATTTTAAATTCCAAATATCTGTTTGTAGCTATTAAACTTGAATTTCATATTTGAAATTAGTGGTGCCAAATACCCAATGCAATATTTTATGGCCACAATTTTGGGCCATCGTGCATTCCGGAGTTATGCAACTAACAATATTTAGGGCGGGCAAATTGTCCGACCGATTTACCAGAAAAAAAGAATTAAAAATATGGAACAAAACTGCAAGAAAACCTTTTCAAACAAAAAATTATTTTGAAAATCGGTCCATAAATGGAGGAGTTATGCAACAATCAATATTTGGCACAGGCAAATTGCCCGTCCAATTTTCCAAAAAGAAATTATGTCACGAAACTGTAAGAAACCCTTTTCAAACAAGAAAGAATATTGAAAATCGGCCCATAAATGGAGGAGTTATGCGATAATCAAAATTTGAGGCGGGCAAATTGCTTCTCCGATTTTGTAAAAAAAATATGGGACCAAACTACAAGAAAACCCTTTCAAACAAACAAATAAATAAAACGGTCTATAAATGGAGAAGTTACGCGTGTGCAAACATTAAAAAAAACACACGAATTCATAAACTCCTTTTTTGAAAAATATTTTAAATGCCACTATATCTTTCAAACTAGAGCTGCTAGAAAAAAATAATGATGCCATCATGTACTCAACACTCTTAACTTAATCAAAACCTATGAACAAAAACTTTGGACTGTTGCCTTGTGTAATCCATGATTTTGAGGACCGGTCCGGAAATATGGTGCGAAGAATACAAAAAATGTTGTAATATATGAAAATATAAAACTCACAATATCTTTAAAAGCAGAGCTAAACGGAAATTTTTATGGTTATTTCTATTTTAACGATATATTAACGGGCATTCTTTTACTAATTTTTAATTTAAAAAAAATGTGATGAAAATGCGAATTTCCAATTTTTAAGAGCAAAGTTGTATGATTAATATGATACTACATACTATGATATTACTCATACGTCTAAAATTTCGCTTTGAAAATTGGAAATTCACATTTTCTTCACTTTTTTTTAAATGGAAATAACCATAGAAATTTTCGTTTAGCTCTGCTTTTTAAGATATTTAAAGTTTTATATTTTCATATATTACAGCATTTTTGTTGTGTTATTCGCATCATATTTCCGGACCGGTCCTCAAAATCATAAAATACTAAAATACTGGATTACACAAGGTAACAGTCCAAAATTTTAAGGACTTCTGTTCGTAGGTTTTGGTTAATTTAAGACTGCTGAGTACTATGGCAACCTGCAACTGATATTCATTCCATAACATTTTTCAAAAAAATTCTTTTGGTTCTTTTTTCTTTCGTTACAAAGCATCGATTTTAAGTTATTTAAAAAATATTATATTTCATCGCGTTTTAATTTTTTCTGTGTAAATCAAATAACGTTCGATTCTTGTTTGTTTATTTTTCGAATAAATTTGAATCTTTCATGAGCATTTTGAAAAAATTATTTTATACATTTTGTATATCACACTTATGCCATTAATATTTTTGTTCACCACTGTAAATTTCATTCAAATTCTTTTTAACCGTTACCATATAAATATCGTTACATCAATTCATTTATTATAAATCTTTTTCTATTTTCCGAGTTACGGGTTTCTTTTATATATTAAATGTCTTTTTTTTATTTCTATTTTATTTGCTTTGCGTCGCTTAATTCGAATTTTCTGCGTGTCCACCACCTTTGTATCGTGTTTGCTCACTTCTAATTTGCCAAAATTTCTAGTTTGTCTGAGGTTGGAGATTTCTTTTCCCAAAATGTCCAATACATTCGTGCCCCTTTTTTCTGTTTTTCTGTTAATTCTGAAAACAAAAAACTAAAATAAAAGAAATGAAAACAACAACAAGAACAAAATCCGATCATTATATGTATTTGTTTTTATTATGTAGAGTATTCTGGTAGTGCTTTCTTCTACTTTCAAAGAGACATTTATTTGGTCGTTCAGTCGGTCACACTTTCTTTTCAATATTTATCTCTTGGTCTAATCTAATGCTTAATGATTGAAAATGAGTAGAAAAAAATAAATAAATAGAAACTCATAGACATATTTTGTATCTTGTGGATTTTTGTTAAAGGAAAATTTTTCAATAATTTTGAAATTATGTTCTAATTGATGTTTACTGCAACATTTGTTTTAAAATCAATAAATCGGTAAGAGACTTCCAGCTGACTTTCTCATACGTAGAAGCAAAAGATTTTCAAAGTAAATCCGAAACTTTGTTCACTAAAAATTTTCAATTAAATTAAAAAAATAAGTATAACACTATATAAATTTTTTATTTTTATTTTTTTATACAAACGATGATTAATTGATGAAACGTTTTGCAATATAATACTATTTAACGAAGTTCACAAAACTTTTAAATGATTAGAAGTACAAACCTACGCTGTTATTTTAGTTTATCTTGTTAATGCAATTTTAATAAATAAACTGAGTAATGAAGCGTACTAAAAAAGCGTAACGCTCAATACACAAGACTGCGGACAATTTAAAAAATTTATATAAAAAATATATACGGGCATGTTCTGACCATTTCGTTCTGAAAGAATTCAACTAAAAATCTCACTTATTGCAGCTTTTCAGTTAAGTTTTATATTTCAGATGTTTCAGATATTTTATCCAAACTCAGCTACGAATGCACAAAATTTTCTGATTAAAAGAACACTGTTTTTCGTTTTTTAGATTTCATAAAGAAGTGGTTTTCAGAACATGGCCGATAATTTCTAATATTTTTTAAAAATTTGATGTGTGAAATAAGAGAAGCAACTGCAAGTATTCTAAAACCGTTTATAAAAATGCATAGTTTCTTAATGTGGAAAATCAACAGTATGTATTACGCACACGCCATTTTGTATGAAGAGAGTATTTTTCGTTCTTCGTTTTTAACACATAATGGACAGTTTTACACAAAAAAAAAACTTATGTACATTTATTTATAATCTATTAAATCATGCTAAAGCAGCTTTCCTTTTAAAATTTATGCGTTTATTTTATGAAATATTTTACAATACTTTCAACGAACACGAAAAACATTTGGGAGAATTTGCGTCAGGGGAGAATTTGCCCCCAGCCCAAAAGGTGAAGCTGAATCCACGCCTGCTAATATACACACATATGTATATGTTCACCATACATATATGTATGTATATGTATAGTAAAATTTTACTACAGTTTGTATTTAAAATACAAACTAGTCCCATGGTATATTTTAGTACAAATTTTGAATAAGTACGAAAGTAACCGTTGAACACATTTTAAGCTTTGAATGATTTCTGACGGTCGGTAGTATATATCAGACTTCTATATTGTTTATATTGCAAGAAAGCGATAAAAAAACCCATACCGCAAAAAGTTAGAGGATTAAAATGTCCTTCAAAAATTTTTCTCGTAGTGTTTTACTTAAAAGTGCTGAGCATATCGTATACCTAAAATGTAAGGATTACACGATTTGCTATGCCGATAACAATGTGCAAAGGGGGAACTTTAACTCCCCTTAAAATGAATACCAGATGTAAACTTTTAAAACACTGAAACACGCATATTTTTTGTCCTCTCTACAAGGATCAGTCGTAAGAACCTTGTTATTTTGAAAAGAAAATATATTTTGTTGTACAGTGCTATGAACTCCATAACAAATACTCAACCCCTCCACCCCCAAGAGCATTACATAATATATGAACATCCTCTAATGTGTAACTTCAAGCTGTTTTTTTTTTTGTCGTTGTGGCTGCTTGACCAGACGGACCATGTGTGCATAATATGACTAATGACAAGAAATACCTTCGGATTTTTTTTTTTGCATAAATGTTGAGCATGTAACCAACCAACAACTATTTAAAAAATATATTAAGCCAAAATAATCCACAAAATAAAATCAAACATATCTATAAAGATATGCGATAGATAGAGAGTAAAAGCCAAAAAAAAAATATGCCAAAATCTTAAATGCTAAAAACAAATGACAACAATAAATTGTATACTTTCCACAGACCCAAAAATACAATAAATAAATTCAGAGTGCATGAAATAAAACACACCAACAACAACTAAAACCACACTGCAGAAACATTCAATTAAATTTTTACATGCGATTACAAAATTTCGCAAAATAAAACATGAAAAAGTTACAAGAAATTTAAATAAATAAATGACAATATGTACTTTTAGGCAAAATGCAAACGCATTTATTTATAAGACGCAGAAAGTATGAACAACCAGGCGAAAACTTAACAAACCCAAAATCAAAAAAGAAAGCCACCTCCCTCCATATAAAAATTCATCCTCCAAGTCAAAAATTTCTTTAAATTAAATAATGTTTGATATTTATTTTATACCAAAGCACCCTTGTATTAAGTTGATAGGCAATATATGTTCGGTAAGGCTATTTGCAACGTTTTGACAATTTTTTTTATTATTTGTAAATCCGCCTAAAGTGAACATTTTAAATCTGAAAACAAAACGGTTTGTTCAAAATTGAAATATGCTGCGGTGACAAAATGATAGTTGGTACACAGACTGAAGAAATATTAGTTAAAACGGAAACACGAGACAATTTCGGAAAAGTCGATTTCAATTAAATTAAATTTGCATATTCAATTACATACTAAAATTGCAAGTTTCAATTAATTAAAATTTTTTAAATTGTTAGAAAAAGTTGCTTTTGAGTAATTGTTTCAATTACGAAATTAATTGACACCAGTTTCGAATGTGATAAACTTATTTTATTGAAAATTGTACATTTTCAGTTTAACCTTTAATATTTGATTTTAACAATATATGTTTGAAATCTCTTAAATGTAACAGGTGCTGCTCAACACCTCAACAAAAGTTCATATTATTCACTGTAGGGTTGTTCAATATAAATTGCTACATTTGTTACTTTTTTTTCTTTTTTTACAATCTCAACAATATGCTTAATTTTTAATATTATTAAATAATGTACAAACATTAAAAAATAGATAATTATAATTAAATAAGAAAAATGTTTGAAAAATCTCAAGATGTGTAAGAAATATACAAATTTGTTTAATGTCTAATATTTTCCCATACAACAAATTTAATTGTGGAATTTAAGTACATTAATTTTGCAAATAAGAAAAAGCATTTATTTACTAGACACACTTGTAATCTTGAATATAGCAGCCGTGTAGATTTTATTTAGTCGACAAAAAACTTTTTTTCTCTGGTTGTTTGTTTTAATTTGACGAAATATTGCTTAGAAATTTAATTAAACACAAGAGAAATAAAAGAAAAAACAAATTGTTGTTTTGGCATTGTAAAAAAGGGTTTTAAAATGATATATTTTCGAAAACAACACTTTTTCTTAATAAAAATTAAAAAAATGTTCCATTTTTTCCTAGAAAAAAAAATTGTACCAGAAAACATGTATTAAGTACAGAAAATATATCACAAAAACGAAAGTTTGCTTAAGTCGCGTTGCTGCTTTTAAGTCGAACTTTGTTCTCAATACATCGTAAAATTTTAATTAAATTCACATAAAATGTCGCATGTTAACGAGTGGACAAAGAGAACAAAACATTTTATCACAATAAGAGCTGCAATAGAGATTTTCTAAAAAAAAATAGAACAATTATTAATTGTTCTAAATAAGCCATTGGTGTACCATTGTACTTTTAAAGTCCGATTTGTACCAAAAATGGTACGTACAATTGTACCAACTTTGGCATCCCTGTTTGTTCCAAGCCTATATCGCCCGAACAGACGAACTGATTTAGATGAAATTTGCGCCAGACGACTTTGTTTTTGGCGTTAAAAGCTCTTTCGATTGTGGAATCAATCGGTATGGTATAGCAGCTTGAAATTTATTTTAAATAAAGTTTTTCGAAAATTGTTTAAATTTATTGAAGTTTAATTTTGATTTTTTTTTCTTTTAATTGAATAGGACAAACTGTTCTCCAGTTATGATAACATTTGTCGTACAAGTACTTAATTTTTAAAATATGTGTATGTTCGAAACCTTTAACCAAAAAAATAAACCGACTGCATATTCGGATTCAGCACTCCATATTACGTAAGAAACTACTTTCAGTTGGGCCTGTGTTCTACCTTTATTCTTGATAAGTTTCGGTTTTTAATAAATTAAACAATATGGATGCTGTCATGACTCAAAAAAAAATTATTGTATAATGGGTATAAAATCAAAACCCCATTTTCCACCCCTGATACAAACTATATTCGTTTTCCCGATTATAAAGTTTTTGTTTTTATTTTTTATTTAAATAAAACTAAAAGAAAATTGCTTAAAATAATTTCATTAATATTTTTATAAATCCTAATAGTAAAATTTTGTATACCGCTTAACTAGTAACACTAAACATCGTTTCCTAAAATTTTTGGCTTATGTATGCTTAACTTAGAACCGTTAATACAGTCAACCATATTAAAAGGTACACACATTTCCTTTTGATAATCCCAAGCGTAATAGAAATTGCATCTCAAGATTGTTAAATAGCCAGCAACACATTTGTAATAATATTCACAGTGTTTAAGATGTGGATAATAGGCATTTTCGTAACGACCACATTTAGGTATTGTTACAAGATTATTATGTTGATATATTGTGCCAGACATTGAAGTGCTAACTGGTACAAAAATTGATGAAGTAGTTTCTTCTGCCGTTTCTTCCTTGTCATCTTTTGCATTATGTTCATTGCTTTCTTCGACACTTAAGCAAATATTATCAAAATCAAACTCACATTTCCCAGATTCTTCCTGGAAATAGGTTCCTTCAGGACAGGTATATTTTAATGAAGCCTCTTCATCATTGCAATGTATGAAAGATCGACAATCGTCGTTTACTGCAATAAAAGAGTCTGTTACGACATTTGTGCATTCTTCAAAATATTCTGCAAATGCCGGGCTTAATATTAACGCCACAAAAGCAAGAACTTTTTCACAAATCATGTCCTATTTTATTTTATTTTATTTTGGTTTTGTTATTAAAAAAAACTTTTTTGTTTAGTGCCGCTTTTATTGAAAAGAAACAGTGATTGATTTTGAAATGAAGTTGGCAATTTATAAGAGAAAATTTGGACAAATAAAAAATAATTGTTTGTTTTTAAGATGATATCGAAGTTATTACAAGGTCATTAAGAGTTGTTATCTTCAGTAACATACAGAATGTTATCAAGCAAAACGTCAATAAACTAAAAAGGTTAAATTGTGGTTTCTGTTAACGATTTTTTTAATTTTTATTATTAGTTTTATTTTAACTGGGTCATCTTATTATCTAATAAGAACAATTTATAAATTCAATTATGCTTGTAACATGGGACGTTTCTCCTTTCCCTCCAAATTTTCATTGGTCGAAGCATAACCAGTGCCACCCTAAAAATGATGTAAGAACATTAAATTTAAAATCTATAATTGTTTGTTTTTTATGATTACCCTTTGCATAGGTATTATATCCTTTTCCTTAAGTTTTTGGCTGGTTAAAGGATGCATCATGTCTTTTTTAATTAATTTTTCCACACATTCCATGGTAACAACATCGCCGCTTTAAAAGATTTTAGAATGTTTTGTGAAATATTAAATATAAAGTTGTTCTCAAACGGTACAAATATTTTTTATTTTAGTTTTAAGACTATTAGTATACATATTTCTATAGTTTGAAACCAGAGGTGTAAAAAACTGCAATCAATTGGGATTGCAATCAAAGTGATTTCAACGAATTGATTTCATTCTTTGATTTCAAACTGAATTTAGATTTCAAAATGAAATCTTGTAAAAATTGCAATCTTTTGTGATTGCAATCACTTGAAGTATTTTTTTAAATCATTCAATGCAATCAAATTAATTGCAATCAAATTTTTGTTGAAATCATGCGATTGCAACCAAATTTTTGTTGAAGTCATGTGATTTCAATCAAGAAAACTTTGTAAAGAAAAAGTGGCATTGTTGGCAATTCAAAATTATCAGTCAGGTTTATTTCTAGAAGGAGTTTCATTTGAAGAGAACGATGATTCTGATTTAATTTTGATTGCAATTGCTGGATTTGATTAATCAATTAATATATAAATTGATATAAAAAATTGAAATCATACAATCAATTTACGATTTTGAATGCAATAAAAAAGTTAGCAATTGCAATCTTTTACAGCTCTGGTTGAAACCAAAAATTTGCATATTCCGACTTTTCTTTAAACAACAGGACCACCCTAATGTTGCTATTACAAAAGTGAATTTTTTCCAACCCTAAACATCATTTTCCAATAAAAATTTAAAATAGGAAAACAGTCGTATAGTAGAAAATTAACTTACGTTGGCCTTAAAACAGCACATGGCACTGCATTGCTTAGAATGTCATGCGTCACCGGGCACATATATCTGGCTTCCTTGGTTATCAACGATTTCTTGGTGTCACCATCTTTGACCAATGTAAACTTAACATCTATCAAATCCTTAGACTTTAATACTCTCTGTGAAACCGGACAGTAGATAGTGGCATCTGGCTTTTGAGCTTTAGCCAAACCAGCATTAGGACACTCGGAAGGTAACCAAAAACTAGGCAGTTTCTTTTCATTACCATTAGCCATATTCGATATAGAACTTTCTTCCTTTGTCTCTCGGGAAGTAGAGGGCTTTTCCACAGTTCCATTTACTGGTTTCCCGGACTTAACAAATTGTTCAACACATTCTTGTTGTTTGCGATTTAATTCTTGACTGACATCATTCTCTTCCATTTTTTTTAAACGTTCATATTCTTTTAACTTACGGCTGTATTCATTTTTCTTGGTAATAATGTATTGCAGTATAGCCTCCTTGTCAAATAGATAACCATCTTTAGTGATGACAGGATTACGGCAAGGCTGTAGAGTAAGAGAACAACAATCGAAAGATTTTACTGAATCTTTACCTAAACGTTGGGCATTTGTGCCATAACCGGATTGAGCTGCATCTTTTTTCTTCTCATTGTAGGTGTAAACTGCACCAGCTGTACAATTTCTAGCATGGCGAGTCATATTATTTCTTTAAATTATTTTCAATAATTTTAAATTTCGCTTAAAAATTTCCGACTTCAATTATTTTCTATGTATTGTTTACAATTTTGTACAGCTGTTTATTTGTAATTTCATGCTCTTTGAAATGATATCAGCATAATAGTGCTGCCACGTTTGATAGACTTGGTATCTTGTGGTGGGAAAGAAATAATCCGTTAAACTGCAGAGCTTTAAATTAAAAGTACCATTTAATGCAGCCCACATTTAATTAAACACGTTTTATTTATAATTTCAAACATTTATATATGTTTATTTATATATTTTTGTTAATGATATATTCATGTTATATGATTAATATTATTTCCCTATACTATTACCATATGCAATTGATTCCTTTTTTGCTTTTATAAAGTATTATACATACTTATTTCCATTACATTTACTTTTTAATTACGAACATTTCTTTACCATTTATTTATTTATTAGTTTCATTTAATTTGTGACCTTAACTACATATTTTAGAAACTGAATAATAAAAAAATTCATTGTTCACATGATATATCACAGAACATAAATGATAGTTTTTTTACAATACATTAAACCAGTGGTGGCCATTCTCTCGATTTCGTATGCTCGCGAGCATATACAGTTTTTTTACAATAAACACACGTACATTGTGTGTGAGACTCACAGCCTATCCAAGTATGTGAAGGAAAAGGTTTATGCGAATAAGCCTGAAACAGTTGAACATCTTAAGAGGAAATACGGAGCATTATTGGTGAAATACAGCCATATTCATGTGAAAACGTTATTCAAAATTTCAACTCTACCAGAGGGTTCGTGGTGGTTATTTGTCTGATGCTGTATTTCACGTTTAATCGGAACTATTTTTCAATTAAGTTATGAGTTTTAGTCGATCTGTATGGGTTTATATCCAAAGCAATGCTAATTATTTTGGCTTAAGCTCGGTTTTAATTTAATTTTTCAGTTAAATTATATTTTTATTCAGAGATAAATTTAGACAAATAAAACTATAATTTAATTGAAAAATTAAACTAAAACCGAAATCAAGCGCAAATAATTAAAATTTCTTTGGAACTATTTTTCTTTATGTTGAAATAAAAACCTTTGCTTAATTCAAAATATAAATGTGTTTTTCTTTCAAATTAAATCCGGCGCTCTTATTGGGACACCCTTTATTTAGCCGCAAGGCACATAACAAACAAAGAATAAGATAGTGTATGTTTGACCACCACTGCATTAAACCAAAGAGATTGTGATGTCAGAGAGTAGAATAGATCGATCGTTACTTAAATTTTGGCAAATTTCTTTTATACTTTATATTATATTTAAATGTCTGTATATGTATACGAGTTTGTTTTCGAATATTTCTATAAAAAAGAAGCAAGTTGTAAAAAATTACTATTTTACTTTTAGTATAATTGTTTTAGTTTTAGAAAAATAGAGCATTTTAAAGAGATATGCTTACTAAATTTAAGAAAAAATTTTGTATGTGCATTATATGGTGTGTTGCTTTCAAAAAGTTGTATAGATTTGCTTGCCATATATATATATATATTTTTACAATCTTATGGATTACTGTTCAAATTATATATTGAAGTACTAATTATTATAATTAATTTGAGCAGCATTAAAATGGTACCTTATATTAAATATAATTTATAATTTGTTTTTCTTTAAAAACACGGGTTTCTGCTTTTTTATATTAAATTTGAAAATTTTACATTTTTAAACTTTTAACTTTAATACAAAAAGTAGAAACGCGCATTTTAAAAACGCCCGTGTGGCCTGGCACTAAAATATTTGATAAAAAAAGAATAAAAATCTACATTAACAAACTAAAATTTTAATTTTTATAGTATAAATAGAAGAGATAGAAATACAGTACAGTGAAACTTCGATATCACGAATCTGAAGGGGATCGAAAAATATTTCGTTATAGCTACTGATTCGTTGTATATATGCATCAGTGAAACCTTGATATAACGAAATACGAAAAAAAATTTTATAACTATGTATAGCTTTTGACAACGGGACTTTTTTGCTTAAAATTTAATTTTACTTTATTCTGACTTCATTTTATATAAGCTCAGAAAAAAATCGTTATATTGAGTTTTTCGTGTTATCGAAGTTCGTTATATCCAAGTTTCACTGTACATACTCATACATTCTCTTGTTAATTCCTCTTAATAGATAAAATATTCGTCCTTATTGTTAATAAGAGGCTAAAATATTTTTTCTTCCAAGTTTGTCTTTTATGCTCGGTATTCCTATAGGAAGCAAAATTTCGAGAAAAAAGGATGTTCTTCCAAAACGACCTTATTAATGGTCCGGTTTGCCGATTTATTACACTTTTTGAATAATGGAAAACTTGTACGAGAATTAAAGTTATCTGACAAATACAGGCTTTAAACGAGGACGAAGTCAAGCTTGAAAGCTTAACTTTTTAGAACTTATGGACAAACGGCCTAAAATGGCGTTCAACGAGGTAGCAACTCCAAAAGAGATTGACTAAAAAAGGTACATCTATCTCTTTTGGAGTTGCTACCCCTTTGAGCGCCATTTAGCTCGCTCGTTCACAAACTTTTAGGAAATCAAGCTAAAAATTTTTCGTTTAAAACTCGTACAATTTTGAAAACATTAAAGATTTATTATTACGAGTACATTAGAAAGAGCTTCATTATTATCGTTTTGTATGTTTTCTTAAAAATATCTACTTAGTATATATTTTTACGTTGGTTTATTGTATTCCCATGATGGATGTGTGGTGTGCGTTTTTCTATTAAAACTGGCTTAAATCAGTATTTTGTCATAGGACGGCGGTGGAGATTCTTCCAGTGTGGTTATATCTTCTTTAGCTTTTGTCTCTGGTAGCAGTATAGCTATATGATATGGTGGCGGCCCAGCCTGGGCATTTATATTTATGCTTTGTATTTGTTCTTGCTGAAATTCGTGCAAGCCAGTGATTACTACATCTTCTATAGAATTAACCATTGAACCCCGTCCGCCTGCGTCGTCCATACTACAACGATCTCTTGTCTGATCACGTGAATTCGAACGTGACGAAGTTGTTGAGGCAAATAGTACTCTGGGTACTTTGCAGATAGAGACAAAACAAAATGCAAATACAAATGTTGCAGTTAGCAGCCAAAATAGTCCAACTTCAAATTTTGTGCCATGATTATCAAAATAGACTTTAATGCCAACAATAAAGGCAATCGCTAAAACTAGGGAAGCAAATATACCGCATTTGAGATGTAAGGGAAGAAACTGCAAGTCAGTACTTTCAGTAGAACGAGTGTTGCGACGTTGTCGGGAATGTTGTTGTTGCTGGTGATGATGATGATGATATTGTTGATTGGTGGTTGTGGTCGTGGAAGTGAGTGTAGAATTTGTATAAGTTGTGCGTAGGTTGGATGGCACGTTGTTATAATCACAAATGACTGGAGACATTGTGGTAGCCGTTAAATTTCTATTGAACGTATTGACAATTCTGGGTGATGCTTGTTGTTGATACAATTCAACGATGAGATTGGCAGTTTGATTGGGGCTAAGAAGAAAAAGTATTAAATAAATAAGCACATGTAGATTTTCTTTTGTATACTATATTTAGTTTGCTATATAAGGAAACTTTAATTATTTGCAACAATAATTGAAAATAAAAGAAATTGCTAAAGGAGTTCATATAATTGTTGTTTATATTTCATAAGTTTTCTAAAACTTTGGCACTTGCAACCACTGCAACAGTTACAATACTATTGGGAACTCCTTAATTGTTGTCCATATTCATTATAAAATCCTTATGGGTCCTAAGTCTGTGATTTTCTTGAATAAGCTCGTATGTCTAAAAACCAATTTTTTCTAGAGAGCCAAAACTTTATTTTTAATGCTACGGACTCTGTGTGATTTTTATCAAACTTCTTTTTTGAACAATCATGTAAACATATGTGGTAAGAAGTTTCTGTAAAAGTTTCAGGCGAAAATTCCCTAAGGGTAAGATCCTAGAGAATAATTTAAAAAACAATTTGCCAAGGACACTCAAAGTGTGTGCAGAAAAAAAGCGTCGATAACAGTTGTTTACATTGAACTAATTCAAGTGGCTCTATGAAGAATGGCACCAAACCAAAAATGAAAAATGGCCATAAAATTTTCTATTGAAAACAACAACACCAATCTTGTGGCCATTTGTCCTATTTTTTGGGGCCATTTTACATTTTTTAAATTGGGGTCATTTTTCCTATATTTTGGGGCCAATTTTCAGGGTAATTAATCGTGGAATACTGTATAGTTTTCACCTCATGGAATGTATCCTGAAATAAAATTTATATTTTTCGATTTTTTTACATTTTTGTGTATTGAGCGTTATATTCGCTTTCGCGGTTGTTCCGTTAATGATTTTTGCGAAAAAATACAAGAAAGAACTATACATAATCTCTCTAAAAACAAAAAATTATAATAATCGCAGGACGAAAATAAAAGTTATGACCACTTTTTCAATTTTGTCTTGGGTTCACATGAAAAAGCAAAAAAATTGTATGCTTTAAAATAATTCTTTACAAACATTTATATATGAGGCTAACTCTTCTTTTAAATAAGACTAATTTTAATAAAATCGGCCAACAATGTCAAAAGTTACGTCAATTTCAAATAATTTTTCGTCGCAAAGTACGACGTACCTAATACATTTTTCGAAAATATAACAACCCACAGTGCTGAAAAAGCAAAATTTTTTCGAAGAAAATCAGAAATATGTAAACAGATAATGTTCTTTATATCGTTTCTACCCTTCAGCTGCCATTAACTATTTTTTTAACGTATATGTAACGAACATTTTTACTTAACGCTCAATACATTTTCATAAACACTAATATTTTTTCAGAACACACACTTTATTTATTCAATACAATTCAGATGTATAATCTTCTATGTATTTTAACATAAACTCCTTAGATATTCACTAAAAATTTTCAATTATATCAACAAAAAAAATATGGATAACACTCAATTAATTTTTTTCTTTTTGGATACAAATTTAGAAAAATAAAAAAGATTTTTGGAAATATTAATGCAAAACAAAGTTCAGCAAACTCTACAACTGGTGGCATGGAAGTTACATATATGCGTATGTGGAATATATTTATACATAAATATATTCAACATACGCATGCGTTGTAACAATCCTCTCAATCTGGGGGAAAATAATCTAAGCTGACATATTTTTTCTCACAAATTTTAATATAACCCTCGTTAAATTTACTATTGGTTTCTTTAGCAACTACATACATACATGCATAATCGTATTTCATTTACATACCTTTGATGTATTCCATGTTCGTTTAATGTATTTAAAGATGCATCTAAAGATTGTTGTAATTGATTGGTGGTTGCAGCTGCTGATGATGCTGCTGTTGCCACAGAATTGAGTGGCATAGTGGTGGCTGTGGTAGTGGTGGTAATATTGGTTATTGATGGTTGCAACTGTATTTGGCTCTGCTGTTGCTGTTGTTGTTGTTGTAGGTGTGTTAATGCCGAAGTTGTATTTGTTGTACTAGGTTGATAAGTTCTTACAGACATATTGCCAAATTGTGGATGACGATAACGTTGAGCAAGTTGATGCGTTCCCGTTGTACTTATTGAATTGGCAATTGTGACATTATTCAAAGAAGTGCTCAAATTATTGCCGGTAGGTGACACTAGACTTTGTGTTGTTCCCGATAAATTCGAATGATTATTATTACTAGAATTTGGTAAACCACAATTAACGGATTGTTGTTGCTGCTGCTGACGATTGTTGTTGTGATAGTGATGAGATGATACATTTGATGATGATCTAACGAAATTACGATTTGTTCCGTGACTGGCGGCATTATTGCTATTGTTGTTATTATTGCTGGTTGTTGTGTTGCTGCTGCTGCCACTTGGATAATTTGTTGCACGATATGGAGTATTATTGCTTGTGGTAGCAGCATGTGTGTGATATTGTGCTGCTGATGCTTGTGGTTGCTGCTGTTGGTGGTGGTGATGCTGTTGCCGATGAACTTGTATGACCGCGTTGTTTGTGGCCGATATGGTAGAGTTCACTGTGGACGAAGACGATGGTTTATGACCACCACTACGTCTCGGTGGATGACCGAAACTTAAACCTGAACCGCCCGTATGTAAGGAGGCAGCCACACGAGATCTACCAAAACCACATTGTGGCGAGCGTTTATCAATCCAAAAATGCATTGTCCTTGTGTGTAATTCGTATGTATTTCTTTTCTTCAACGATTTGTCTTTAAAGCAAATTTATTTTATTACTATTTTACTGCAAGATACAAAAAAAGTTCAAAGTACTTTAAGCGAAAGAGAGAGATATTCTTAACCCAGGAAATATGTATTTCAAATAAAAATGTCAAACAGAAAATAACAATGTAACAAAGAACTTGGATTTTCTTTGTTACTGCACACTTCTAGACATACAAACATACACATGTTACAAAAAGTAATAAATAAACTACCCGTTAGTTTATTTCATGGCACTGAACCACGTTCATCTTTAGGGATGTGAATAATTAATTGAATTAACAATTTCCAACATATCAATTTAATGTTTCTTTGTGGTACAACAAGTGTTTAGAAAAAATTATGTTATGTATTTAAAAATAAAAACAATTCAAAATGTTTTGTTGTTTAGTTTTTAGTAAAAATCCTTGTTATTTTTACTAACACTTTTGTTTGAGCTTGTCAATTTACACAAGTTTTAACGCATCTACAATGTAGATTCTACATGCACAGCCACTCACGAACACACACTCACCTACACATATCACCCACACATATCGTCACCTTAAATGCAAACGGACGTAACTACACTTATTTTGTTTCTTACAGAAGAAGCCAAAAACTAAAATTTTGACGGCCATATTCATAAAATATTTTTATTTTAAGTTTAAGGTTCACAATAGTGATGTTACGAATATTCGTATTCGTAACGGCGAATATTCGCCTATTTCATGCTTTGAGCACTTTTTTCTAAGATGTAGAAGATTTTAGTACTTTTTTCCTGCTATTTAGCATTTTTACTCTTTCACATTATAGCAACACTGAACACTATAGATATTGTGAGTTTTACTGCCTGTTCAACGATGTCGAAGGAAAACCTGAGCGAACGGAAGGCACTTTCTCGAAATCTAGTCAATTTGGGTTCAACCAAGGCGAATTCATACTAGGTGGCCGCAAGAGCCCAGCTGTTTACGTAAATGTTTACACATTTAACCTGTCAGCAGTGTTAATGTATCAGCTTTTTTGACAGCCCAAATGTAAATTCTCCACGGCGAATTCTCTTGTGACTACCTGGTGTTGATCTACCTTGGGTTCAACAATATCGACAGCTTTCGTTTCCTTGCACTTACGTGTGTCAATGTTTGTCTCTTAAGTATTAAAATTTTACAATAATGCCATATTGTAAAAACACTGAAAATACTACTAAATTGTTTGAAGAAAAATACAACCAAATATATAAATAACGAAATATTAGAAGAAGTTGAAACATTCTTCTATCTCGGGCAGTTATCAATCGAACCAGTGGCTCTAGCGCGGATATTGCTTTTACATAAATAAAATTTATTTATTTTATTAATATTTACATGTACTTGTAGTTACGTCCGTTTGAATTTCTTTAATAAAATACGCCGTTTTTATCGTAGGAGTTTGATAAAACGCACCATAATCAATAAAAAAAATTTATTTCGAATTTAAGTGTAGTTACGTGCGTTTGCATTTAAGGTGACGATATGCACACATAAATGCCCATATAAATAAATCATCATGCCATTTTAAAATAGACAGTAAGAGTAAAGAACAAGAAAAAAATCCGTTATAAGTCAAACGAAATTTATGCTCAGATGATATATTCTGTTATATTTTTTTTATTCCCGCAAGGTCAACGAGCACTAACAAGCCAACCCAACCATAAATTTTAAAAAATAAGTAAAAATATTAATTGTCACAACTAGAAATTCACTCATCTATAAAGAAATCACAAATCTAAAATAATAAACTAAGAATAATTGGCACTAAGAATCGACTTAACCGAACTTATGTACATTGCAATCACAGCAACAATATGCCTTTCCATTAAATTTAACAATCTTAACCTCTGAGTGCTATTTAAAAAATATACATGATTTTATTTCCCAAAAGTCTTAAAAGAAATCGTAAAGATTGATGTTGCAGTTGCTTCAGCAGTTCAGAGGTCAAAATTCTTTTAAAGCGAGAACTGAATGCATAAACAATGTCCTTAAAATTAAAAAAAAAAACTGTTACACGTGTATACGGGACCGTTATTAAAGTGCTGAATGGTAAATGATGTGTCTTGATGATATTGATTGCGTTTGTGGAAATATATCAATATTCTTATTTATCGATTGAATCTTTCCATGTTGTCTTATTGTGTTCTAAGGCTCTTTTTGTTGTTTGTTTTGTATATGGGCATTTCCACAGGAAAGTCCACTTTTTGTCACGTGCGACATCAAGCAATTATGCTTGTTTTTATTTTCAAAGAAAACGCAAGTTTTTTGTTTTACTGCTTTATATATTTGTGTAGTAAAAGTTTAGGAAAAATCGAACAATATGGTTCTGAAATACAATCTTATTTGCTTGATGTCGCACGTGACCAAAAAGTATTATTTCCTGTAGAAATGCCTATATACAAGCTGCAAATTTCGCTTCAATACCTAGTTGTACGAGTAAGTGAAATTTGTATCCTCTAAATAATTATTTTTATCTTCATAGAAATATTATCCAAACGGCTACTGTATTAAGTACAAAAACAGTCATAGTTGCACACAGAAGCCTCATATTGTAAGCATGTTACCTCTGATGACCTGTCTTTGCAAAAAGGCGTATTAAACAGGTTAACGCATAACCATTACACCATTATACTTTATTTTAATCAACTTGAAAAACTGTATATAAAAAAGTTTCTTTTATATCGGGTTTGACAGATGAGATTAAAATAGCTCAATAATAGAATAAGCCCTGTAAGAAATTTTATACCAATTGTCTTCAACGTGCTTGTACCACGACTGGTGCAAATGGGAGTAGTACAATATGTTCCCTAGCTGTAACCGGTATAAAGAGAACACATAACAGTTTTTCACTTTCTTTGCGAGCGCCCGGCCTTGCACCTCTCGAGACACAAATTCTTAGGCAGCAATTTACAAGACGAGCTATCAGAGCTATCAGAAATTGGTCTAGGTGATCTGATTAGGTAGCTCAATACGCCGGGTTGGATTTAGTACCTACAACCTGGTCCGAAATCTGGCTTTAAGCTAAGTGCATTAAACTTCGTATATTCCACATATTTTCATTTGAAGGATCGAAAATTTTAATTTTTTTTTGCAGATAAGTGTAATAGAAACACGAACAAAACGTTATTCATTCAACATGACATTTAACTACGCCAGTGATTAGGAAATGATTTTATATAACCTTTTAGAATCGACATTATGATACGCATGCAACAATTAGTGATATCATAATGATAAGATATCTTATCATTATGATATCAAATATTTTTGTTTGATTAAGTAAACTATTTTGTTTAATATTTTTTAGTATTTTAAGACTAAGGGCTATATTCATAATAAATTATCAAATATTTTTAAAAGGTTTTCGAAACAGATTTCCATACAAAATTTGTTTCATAAACTTTTTGTAAGTTTTATAAATAAAGGGGTAACTGTTTTATTAATTCAGACCAAAATACTGTTTGATATTTTTCAGAAAATCCAATAAATCTTTTTGTTTGATTTAGTATATTTTTTTGTTTACAATTGTAAATATTTTTAGACAAACTGTTTTATAGGTTTAAACAATTTGTTCACTGAAAAAATACACGTTTTTTCAATGAAATTGTTGAGATATTTTTGTCTATATTTACAAATATGTTTGTAGGTCCGTTTCTAGACAAAATAGTTACTATTTTATTGAATTCCTTTACTGAAAATGAAATTTGGTTTTTTCTGTGTCATCTAGAAGATTTATGAGAAAAGCACTGAGTTATTTTAGAATTTTTGTACCTTTCATTAATCAAAACTTTTCATTAATAATCTTTTTTTAATTCACGCATTTATTTAGAAAATAGTTTTTTAAATGTATATGTTTTTTATACATACATACATTCATATTTATTTATTTATATTATTTTATTATTAGTTTGGACGTATTTTAAGAAAAACGTTTAACAAATAGTTAGCTATTACCTTTTTTTCGTCCTTTTCTTTATTCTTTGTTATCAAAAAAAGGTAAATTACCTTTTTCCTAGGATCAGGACAAAGTTAACTTAACTAGTCATGTAATTACTTTGTTAGAATCTAGCCAGTGAAATCAATAGTTCGTAGATAGTTGCTAGAAAGTAAGAGGACTGGGCTACATTATGTTAAAAAAAAGTGTGCCATGTACAAATGCATTTGTTTACTTGCATCCTTTAAAAGGGCTCATACATGCAAGTACAAATTAATGAATCTAAGTGTTTTTTGTTTCCTTTTCATGTCCATATCTGCATACATGTACACACAAACGTATATTTTATACTTCTATACATATAAAGTATACGTATATATTGTGCATAGATTTTTAAGTGTGACTACTTCGCACAAGGATATTTTTCTTATACATATTGCTTTTATTACAATACAAAAAAGTGAGAATAAAAGTTTTCTTACCTTTTTTTAATCGTAAACGTCTTATTTATTATAACATTGAAATTATAATTAAAGCAAAAATTTTCTCTTTAATTATATACAACATATTGTGCTATATTTTCTGGTATCCTTTTTTTGTAATTATGTCCTTGATAAATATTTCTAGTGCAATGACTTCATTGCGTTTCTGCATTCTGGCTTAAGTATCAATAATGGAAATTGTAAAATTTGTGGAATTTATGCTTCATTTTAATGGCAGTTTTAATTTCACTTTTTCGTTAAGTATTCCACATTCCATAACTTTCACTTTACAATTTACTTCGATATTTATTTATTTTTTTATTTAAGCTAATTTTTATATATTTTCACTTTTCAGTTTTATCACATGTTCTCCTGGCATTTAAGTAAGGGAACCAAGGACATATGAATAGTTTTTTTTTCAATATGATTGATAAATTACTGAGACCCACATAAAGTCCATATACATGTTTATGCATATTTTTAGAGCTCTTGAAATTAAAGTAGAAAAAGCTAATCGTTTACCTATTATAAAAATTATAATTTATATATTAATTGTATGTTGTTTTGATTTGTCAAATTACAACTACATTATTATGTATACATCGCACTGATGGAAAACACTTAACTAAAATTTTATTGTTTTTGTTTCGGTATGTGCTATTTGTTATAAAAACGAAATGATTTCGCTTTGAAATCCTTTGGAAAATTTGCAAAAATAACCAAACGAGAGAAAGAGAGAGAGTTCGTCTATTGTATTAAGCTCATGCGTTTTAATAACTGCCATTTTAAATAAATACACACAGAAACAGTGTAGCCATATTTTTATAAAAAATATGGCAATATTAATACCGGGGTACTAAATAACGAGTTTTTGTTGTTATATCCTACTTTCAAAGTAAAATAACAAAAATTTTAATTGTGGGTAGAAATCTAATTAAATAACAATTCCAAAGTTACTCTGCACACAAAAAAAATACCAATGTAAAATTAACATAACGCAATATTGATTTGAGATCATATTAAATTTATGAGAAATAATTTGTTTAAGTGTCTTGGTGTTTATTTGCTTTGTTCATAGCTACAATGCACTGTTGTGCTCAGTTGTGTGACTTGTTGTTGATTATTTTGATGTTCGTATTGTGCAGATGTAAATAGCCGACAAATAGCTGACAAACTTCCCATTACCAGCGAAAATTTCCTCCTGCTGATTTAGATTTACCATTGTTTAATATTAATTTTAAACGAAAAATTATTAATCTAACCTTAAATACCTTTGATTTAATATTTTTCACTGTTAAAATAACATTGTTATCAACGTTACATTTCATTTCAACATGACTATAACTTTAATTTCATATACATTTTATGTTAAACCAACAATTGAATCATGTTGGACTAAAATGAATTTCATGTTACTTATGGCGGTATTTATTTACCGTATATCTAAAGTAAAGTTTGAAGCTGTTGTGGCTGCAGGGGTTGGGCGCGTTGACTAGCAAGCAAGTGTGCTGAGTTCAAATCTTGGCTGGGGCAGCCAATTTGAGTTTTATTGTTTGTAGTTATGTTGAATGAACACTTGTGAAGCAAAATCATTACCGAAAAATGTTAAATTTACCTTGTTTTCAACAATTTTGATATGATATTTTTCTGTGTGTAAGAACATCCAAAAAAAAACTAATTATCTTATCAATTAAAAAGCATTGTACTGCCCTCCTGCAGAGAGCTAATGTTGATAATGTTAATTGCTTTTAACATCCAAATCATTCATTAAAAGCTTTTAAAAATAATAAACGTGTGACACATACATACACATAAAGTTTAACTGATTTCCCTTTCATTATATCATATACAGCAGCTCAGGTGATTACATATTTTATAATTTAAATCTCCCTCAGATATCAAAATTCCCCGTTGATTCATTTTTGTAACATCCCAAAAAGGTATTTTCCAAACGCGAATTGGAGCGAGTATACCTGTTATAAATATGCCTTGCTTTTAATAACATAAATTTATTTGGTGCAAAACTTGATATTCAATATGAAATGGCTCACGTTTTAGTTTATGATTCTTTTTTTTTTTCTTATGAAATTTAAAAACATTTGTTTCATGTTTTTACCAAAAATGAAACAACTTGATGATAAGATCTCACAAAGATCACATACCAATCATAACATTTCTGTTGAAGATGGGGCAAACCCTAAAGAAGATATAAAACTGACAACTGCGAAATAATAAACGACAGTTTTATTAAAAATTTTTCGTTAGATAGATCGCAAACCCAAGTAAGTTCCATCTAATTATTTAATAAATTAGTATTACTTCTTTTTGGTTTATGACTTTAGTGTTGGTAAAATTATGTGTTGCACTTGCTGTCATTCTTTGGAAATGTCATTTTATAACGGCCACTCGTGGTATTATTGGAGCCAAAATAAATGTGTGTGAAAATGTAGCTGATCATTTATTTATACAAGACATCGAGGATTGTACTAAGTATATTGTTTGTAGTAATGGTGAGGCTAAAAGACAACAATGTAAGTCAGGTCTATATTTTGATGGCGCCCGACAAGCTTGTACTGCCTCCAGAGAGAGTTGTTTACAATGTCCCTCAGGACATATGATAAATGTTCCTCTTATTAAAACTTGTGACAAATATATATCCTGTTACTATGGCCTAAGTTATTTAAGAAAATGTGAAAATAATCAGCAATTTAATATGAAAACTGGCAAATGTGACTTGGCCAAAAATGTCGATTGCGTAGAAAATCGTTGTTCAATTTATGCCACAGATAAGGACTCCATGTATTTGCCTAGTGCTGTCAGTTGTGCTAATTACTATATTTGTCTGGGAGGTCAGACAAAATTGCACACCTGCCCAGATGGTTTATATTTCAGCACGGGATGTAATTGTTGTGATAAAGCGGAAAATGTACAATGTATGGTAAGATTATTTCTTATAAGGGCCTATTCACATATTGCGTATCGCTAATTTCGGAGGTTTTGTACCCCCGCCCCCCTTCGTAACGCTTTTTACAAAATTTTCAGTATAACTTATCTAGTCCGTCACAAATCTTTAACCCCCCCCCCCCCCCCCCCCCTGGAGCGTTACGTAATATGTGAATAGCCCCTAATCTATGGAATTTTTGGTGTACAAAATGGCTCATTTAAAAGGTGATTTAATGAAATTTAAATTTTTCTGCGTTCGCAAGCAAACAAGTTCTATTTTTTATTAGCTTTAGACAAAGTTTTTATTTAGAGCACAACATGTGATAATATTTAATAAAATAAGATGGTGGAATACACATGGTGAGAGGGTGTAGAGGTCTTCGAAAACATCGCGTTCTTCCGTTCAGCTTCTTTTTTTCACATGGAACATTTAATTAGTTCTTTGAGTTACTATCACGTTCAAACTGTTTTCAGTGTGACCAGTGTGACGAATCAGTCTGACCGGTGAGACAAGTGCTAAATATGTTTCAGTAATCGTTTTTACATCAGATTTGTGACTGTTTCGTGTGTTTTACTATATAGCGTTAAAAACAGTTCAATGTTGTTACCAGCATTCTTGCTGGTATCGCATAATTTCGAGAACTCGAACATAATTTCGAATATTCAAAATATAAAAGCAAATCAAATTTAATGTCCCAGTGATATGAAAAAAATAATACAAAAATAGTCACAATAGTTATTATCGAAATATCTATATGCGAAATAAATTCATTTAACAAACTTATTTTATGAGTTATTTGCGTCACCGCAAGATCAAATCATCTTTTTTGTCACTTATCATATAACAAATTTCAGATCGAAGACTTAAAAATAACGAAGGAAAACTCCAAACAAAAAGTTAACAGATTAAATTCAGACTTTTTGCAGCTCCAGCATACGCTTACTGTAGTAGGTGAAACCAATAAAGTTAAATGCCCTCCCATTGGATACTTTTTATATCAATATATCGAAGATTCTCAGTACTATTACACTTGTGTTGATGGCAAGGCCACTCTTTATAACTGTCCAAGTGGTTTTCATTTTGATAATAAACTTAAGCGTTGTGTCAACAAAGAAAAGCAGGAAGATTCTATTAGGTATGCAGAAACTAAATGTCCCAGATTTGGTAATCATCTTATGCCCCACGAAGAGAACAACAAATATATATCATGTAACAATGGCCAGGCTACGGTGTTAGATTGTCCCAATGATCATTACTTTGATACCAGCGGTAATTTATGTCATCCTAACTTCGAAGGACAGCTTAAGAAGGAACTTACAAGATATGCTACTGCAGTAAATGAATTTGCCGGTATTGTGTGTCCAAAACTGGCCACCTTTACTTTCCCTCATGAGGAAAGGCAAAAATTCTATTTGTGTCAATATGGTAAGGCCAGTGTGTTTACATGTGCTGCAGGTCAAATATTTGATGATTTTGAACATGGTTGTCGTGAGGAATTTAAAACGGAGCAGTTTCATGAAAATCAAACACCAGTCATATTAGATGAACCAGTACAGATACTGTGCCCTTCACAAGGTGCCAAGAAATTTTCTCATAAACAGAAACACAAGTTTTATTTATGCATCAATGGAATGGGCTCCGTTTTAGCCTGTGCTGAAGGCAGTTTCTTTGAACCGGAAATGGGAGTTTGTCGTAGAACATTTGACTTGATGAAAGCAGCAAATGAAACTGCCACAGCTCATACGGAAACTGATGAAATTGAGGACGAAAGTTCTGAGCAGTGCCCGATAGCAGGGACCTTTATATATCCTCACACTCAAAAAAATCTCTACTATGTTTGTCTAGAAGGGAAATCTATTGTTTTCACTTGTCCTGAAGGACAAAACTTTGATGCTAATAAAAAGGTTTGCCAGGCTGACATTCAAAATGAAAATGTTAACGCTGAGATTCCCATAGTACTAGATGAAATTGTTAATATCATATGCCCAGCTGTAGGAGCTCACAAATTTTCTCACACTGAGAAAAGTAAATTTTATTTGTGTCTTAATGGTATGAGCTCCATTTTTGCTTGTCCCAAAGGTAGCATTTTTAAAAGTGAAACAGGTACCTGCCATAAAGAGACTGTGAGCGAGAATGAAATGGAAATAAATGAACTCAATGCTGATGAAACTACTAAAATAAACTGTCCTAAGTTCGGATCTTTCGTCTATCCACATAATAACAAACACAAATACTTTGTTTGCCTTGATGGCAGTGTTTTTGATTTTTCGTGTGCTGAAGGTTTAATATTTGATTCTAAAATAAACGCTTGCCGTAAAGATGTCAATATTGAAATGGAAGAAAGTACTGAAATTTTTGAGAACTTCAATGACCATGATGAGTAGTAGTAGAATGGTATAAAATCCGAACTTGAAGAATCAAAAGAACTTTTAATCCTGGAATAATTAAGAGTAATTAACTAGAATTTAAAAATACATATTTAATAGTTTATATATAATTAAGTATTTTTCTCTTTCGCTACCAATAAATAACAGACCAATTGAAAAAATAAGAAATAATAAAAAGATTTAACCAGGGACCGAAAATAACAGTTATTATCAAAATTTCAGTTCAAAAAGTCAGACAGAAAGAATTTGTCTATACGATACGAGTATTTGAGTATAGAATTGTTATGGTCATGAGCTAAGGATTAAAAATGTAAAAATACTTTTTTTTACATTTTTTAAAAAAGTCAAAATATAACTGTTTTTTTTTTTGAGTGATACTTTTTCGGTCAAAAATAAAAGTTAAAATTTGACTGCTATTTTTTTGGTCAAAAATAACCATCAACTATTGAACCAATTTATCTAACGAAATTGAATATGAGAGCTATTGCTGCTCCTTATATTATTTTTGAAAAAATATATATCCTATGTGTCCTTCCAGATTCAGATCTATCCATGTTTTAAATTTCATTAGAATTGGTGAAATAGTTTACTAGTGAGATAGTTTACTATCAACGCAAACTCAATGAAATCTTGGCAAACCATTTTTAAAAAGTATAAAAATAACGGGACTTCTGGACGCAATAGCTCAATGTTGCCTATAGGCAACAATGAGGCTGACAGTGTTAATAAATTGTTCTAAGTGGGAATTCCCGTGATCCCGGGAAATATTTCACAACATTTCCCGATTTCCCGAGAAATCAAAAAGTCCGCGAAAAAAACTCTACTTGTGATGTAAATTGTACTGTAATTAGTGGAGTATTTACTAATTTATTGCTGTTGTAACAGCTCTGCTGTTGTCGGAAGTTCTGTCCTGAAAGTATTAGAAATTTATAACTGGTTTTAAGAGTGTGTGCCATCGGGTGGAGCTTGAAGCTGGAGAAATCTTTCCTTCTCACTAGGTCTTAGCCATAGGTCGATCGGGCGAAGAAATGTGGAGCCATATTGTGTTTGGCGTTTTTCGACTACTCCGAGTTCGACAGTTTGCCTATTAGGCAGTTAAACAGATGGGTACCTGTTTAGGGCAACTGGAGCTATTCGTTCCTGGTAGCAGTTTAGGATACTGCTGCAACCGCCTCTTAACTGTGCCAGGATTGAGAGAAACTGTCTAGATAGTTGGCGCTTAATGTCCGAAATCGTGGAAGCTCGGGTATTGATAACCTCTTTGAATCTATGTATGTATAACTATTTATAGTTTCATTGACCGACTGTTGATGCAACATTTTCATGGAGTTCGCTACAGACATCGGATTAACGTAAGGTGGAATTTTGTAATGTCATCGCAATATCGGGTGTGTTGACAGGGTCATGCATGAAAATTGTATGATTAGGGTGGTTTGGCAGGAACATGCCATTAGGAACTGCTTCGTCAGCAGTACATTATGCTACCTCACGCGTAGCATTTATATCTCCTTCTGAACGTGATCAATATTGGTCATTTTTAGACATCCTCTTGAGATTCGGAGTGCATTATTTTGAGTCGTTTGCAATTCTCACCATTGGGTGTCGCAAGTGGGGCAGCGTAATTTTGGAAAGGCCGATCAATCTTCTTACATGTCACTGTTATGACTTCCTAGTTCATGCCGCAGGGGTTGCCTGAGAAAGCGTTCAGAACCTTGATTCAGGATTTCACGTTATGTTTTAATGTAATTGTAGGAAAGAAAGAGCTCTTTCGAAATCGAGGTCTTAGCTTACGGAATTGATACCATTTTCGATGGGATTGGTTTTTGTGACATGTCTGTGTATCAGAGCTAACAAAAACAGCTGTTGTAATGAAAAGACAAAATTTTTAATGTACGAGTACATACATACGAGTACATATATTTAATTTAACGACAAAACTTAGCGAAGCCAAGTTTTTCAGCAAATTTAATTAAGTCTTATCATATAAATGTCTTTCTTTTAATAAAAGCAATAATTGCCATTCAAAATAGATTGTTTTTTGAGAATCAGATAAAAATTTAATTATTTTAATGGCCAAATTATATTTTGCGTGTGATGTTCATGTATGGAACTACAATATAAAAAGGACAGATATTTCCAATTTTGTTCATGCTGTTTAAAACTAGCTTTGATAAAAGTAAGTCCACTCTCTTTTTTATTCATAACAGAAATTTAATTTAATTTGTTTTCTAGTGAACGTTTTCATACTCATTGTTGCCAGTATTATATCCTGTTGCACTGCCTCCAGTCCAAATATAAATATTTGTAAAGGTGTTGTCAATTCTAATTTCTTGCCGGCGCTTTACAGTTGCACAGATTATTATGTGTGCTTGGATGAGACACCAGTTAAAGGAACTTGTAAATCAGGTACCCTATTTGATGCCCAATCACAATCTTGTCTTCCTGCTGACGAAGCCCGATGCGTAAAGAATTGTAGCTCAGCCTTGTCATCATTCTGTTATGATCGTACCTGCACCAAATATGTGTTGTGCTACGCTAGTACTCCTGTGGTGCGCGAATGTTGTGATGGTCTTCAATATAATGCTGAAACAGATCGTTGTGACTTTCCCCAATATGTCGATTGTGTAGATGATATGTGTACTATATTCAATGATCCCACCAACATTACATATCTAAATAGTAAAGCATCTTGTGATAAGTATTATGTGTGCATGGATGGCTTAGCCATTGCCAGAAACTGTTCAAAGGGCTTACAATTTAACAAGGAATGTAATTGCTGTGATTTTCAATCGAAAGTTAATTGTACGGTGTGTAAACGCTTTTTTTTATTATTTTTTTATGTATTTCGAGTTAAAAATTTTATTATTAAAATGCAGATTCCCGCCTTAAAACGTAATATAATGCCGCTATCAAGAGCTCCTCCAAGAGCTGCCGACATTAAATGTCCTCAAGAAGGAATTCATTTTTATCCTCATGCCAACGAGGATGAATATTATTTTTGCTTGAAAGGTCGTGGAGTTATAATGGACTGTACCCCAGGTTTGGTGTATGACAGCAAAATGGAGACCTGTCGTGAGAAAAAAAATATTGTAAATAATTAATTTAGCAACAAATTTTATGTAAAACTAACCATCAAATTTTCATAACCCAGTGTTTACATGTGATGAATTTATGTCATGGTGAATTTTAAACATCATAAGAAATAAATATGTTAATATTAGGGAAGTACATACAATTTGGCCGGCTAAGCAATCGGGTAATTTTTTTAGCTAACTCTTTTAGCCGGCTTGGGCGGCTAAATTGTACAGCCCTAGTTTATATGAAGTTTAACATTCATTGCGTCATAAACTCATCCCATATAGATACTAGGTAATATGGACACAGAAATAAATATTTCAATGTTTATATTCAGAAATATTATCCGAGTATTATTACGCTATCTTCAAAATTTCGTAATTAATATAATTAAAGCCTTTGGTTGGAATCAATTTTATGAGACAAATATATATGTTACGGGAGCTATTAATTAAACTGAAGATTTCTTAATAAATTCAGTAAAGTGCGACTTTCAATAAATACCATACCCTTTTTTGCTTTATGGATTTTTGTCTGTTTTGGGGAACTTTAATTTTAGTGTGGTTTTTCGTTTTAGTTTTTTTTTCGATTGGCGAACATAATTTTTCGTTTTTGGCGATCTTTTTAGTTTTAGCGATTTTTTCGTTTTGGCGCTTTTTCGTTTTAGCGTTTTTTTTTTCATTATGGCGATCTGTTTTTCGTTTTGGCTATTTTAATAATTTTGGGTATTTTTTAGTTTGGGGTTTTTTTTGGTGATTTTTTTCGTTTTGGCAATTTTTTTTTTATTTTTTACGATTAATTTAATTTTGGCAATTTTTTTCGTTTATGTGCTTTTTTTCGTTTCAATTCTTTTTTTCGTTTTGAGTATTTTTTTAATTTTGGGTTTTTTTGTTATGCCTTTTTGCGATTTTTTTCGTGTTGGCGATTTACTTTTCTGCTTGTTCATTTCACTACTTGAAGCGATACCCTTTAATTATTAAGTTTGTTTATTTAAAGTGTCTAATTACACAGACCTGCGAAATAATATTTTTTGCAAGTTGGTTTCTCAAACTGTAATTATTTATTGTTATTGTCGTATTGATATGATTCATAGCACGTCACATTTACTAGATAATGAATGGTACATTTATGTTTTTCGAGGTATACTTCCCTTTCAATTGGGCACCATTCGACGCGTATTTTAATAGCCATTGAAACAAGATATCACTTGCTGTTATGGAACCAGCCCTTGACTCTGGGTGGATCTTGAAAGAGAAGTATACATCAAAAAATACAAATGTGCCGTTATCTAGTAAATGTAACGTGGTACACTTAAACGAAGTTTATATTTGCAACATCTGCATGTTTTATATGTAATTACGTAGACCTGTGTTATTACGGTTTATAAGATACAGCTTAATTTTAAAATTTCATTGTCTGATAGAATACCCTTTAATTTTTAGTTAGTGTGTTTGTTTTTTATCATTTGTTACTGCTGCAGTGTCAATATGCCTCTTACAGTTTCCAAAATACAACAGCTAATCGTCAAAATTACATTAACTGATAGAATGCCTTTTAATTTTTATTTTGTTTAAATTTCAGTATTTATTGGTGTAGTCTGTATAATAATAATTACATTAACTTTGAAAATGACAGGTGTCTACATATCAAGTGTGGGTATATTACATTAGTACATCAACATGCTCGCTTTAGAACACCCTTTAATTTTAACTTTCATAAACTTTTAGTATTTGTTGTTGTAGCGTCTGTCCATAATTACAGACATTCTGTGAAAATTTCCGTACCTTTTACGGTTCTCGAAATAGAAGCCTGTGACAAACAGACGGACGAACAATAAGGTGTTTTTCACCTTTGGTGCAGGGAACCATAAAGACTAGCCCTAACAACAACTTTATTCCCAAACATGCATTTTCAGTCGCAAAGCAACTCGGTTGTTCGCTGAATGGTTAGTACGTTTGACTACACACCCTGAGGTCTTGAGTTCAAGACCAGTTTCAGGCAAGCCAACATCATGAATTTTTTCAGTGTGCAATGTTGTGTCATTGTGTTGGTTGTTGTTGTTCTGTTAAAGTGATGAAGGAATAACACTGATGACTTTGGTAGTACCGTCAGCGATTAATTCTAACATATCCTAATGCACTTCACAGGACCCTACTTTGTCCGTATCGTAGCTAGAGCTGTAAAAAATTGCAATCAAAATGATTTCAACCAAATTGTTTTCATTCTATGATTTCAAAATTATTTCAGATTTCAAACTGAAATCATGTCAAGATTGCAATCTTTTGTGATTGCAATCATTTTGAAATAATTTTTTTGTAATCATTGATTGCAATCAAATTTTGTTGAAATCATGTGATTTCAATCAATTTCCCTGAAATCACTACTAAACGTACCAAAACGTAGGTTTGTTAGCCATTTCATGCAGTTTTTTTTAATTATCAGAGTAAGCTTTATTTCCAGAAGAATGAGTATCATTTAAACGGAATGATGATTTTGATTTAATTTTGATTGCAATCACTGGATTTGATTGCAATCAATTAATATAGAAATTAACTTCAAAAAACTGATTGCAATTATTTTTATTGAAATGATTTCATGATTTCAAATAAAAAACAATCAAAAACTAGCAATCATTAACATGAAATCATGTGATTGCAATTAAATTTATTGCAATCTTTCACAGCTCTGATCGTAGCAGAACCGTCAGCGATGTAAACGAACTAATAAATGGCTACACAGCTTAAACAAATTAATGCCTCTACTTGACACCAGAGGGCCTGCAGCACTGCTCTACAAAAAACGCGCAATAGCACCGTAATTAAATTTTAATTACAGTCAGGTTTTCGAGAGTGTTTTTTTTTTATTAACTTAATGCAAATCTCGCTCGATATAATATTGGATTAAGCTTTCTTGGTGGAGCACCAACAAATACTCAAACTGATACTGGTGAAGACCAAATAAACTTATTAGCGGATCTCTAGACTTCCGTCTTCATATACGAGGATATAGGTCGGGTGGCGATCCCTGAAGGAAACATTTTTCGTGGAATACCGTGGAAAAATTAGTCCAAGAACTAGCCAACCTAATACTAGGGGAATACTAGAAGAATAAAAAAATGCATTTTATTCAACATGTTTTCTTAAAAGTTCAACAAAAGTCTTATCAAATAATTGTCTTTTTTGGAATAAAAGAAATAATTGCGTATTTACTGTTATTCAAAATAAAATGTTTTTTGAGAATCAGATAAAAATTTAATTATTTTAATTGCCAAATTATATTTTGCACATGCTGATCATGTATGGAACTACAATATAAAAAGGTAGATATTTCCAATTTTGTTCATGCTGTTTAAAACCAGCTTTCACAAAAGTAAGTCCACTCACTTTTTTATATATAACACAATTTAAATTTAATTTGTTTTCTAGTGAAAGTTTTCATACTCGTTGTTGCCAGTGTTATATCCTGCTGCACTGCCTCCCGTGCAAATATGAATGTTTGTAAAGGTGTTACCAACTCTAAATTCCTACCGGTGCTTAACAATTGCTCAGCTTATTATGTGTGCATAGATGAGACACCACTTAAAAGAACTTGCCAATCAGGTTCCCTATTCGATTTCAGATCACAATCGTGTCTTCCTGCTGATAAAGCTCGATGCATAAAGAATTGCACATCAGCATTGTCCTCATTCTGTTATGATGGTACCTGCACCAAATATGTTTTGTGCTACGCCAGTACTCCTGTGGTGCGCGAATGTTGTGATGGTCTTCAATATAATGCTGAAACAGATCGTTGTGATTTTCCCCAATATGTCGATTGTGTAGATGATATGTGTACTATATTCAATGATCCAACCAACATTACATATCTAAATAGCAAAACATCTTGTGATAAGTATTATGTGTGCATGGATGGCTTAGCCATTGCCAGGAACTGTTCAAGGGGCTTACAATTTAATAAGGAATGTAATTGTTGTGATTTTAAATCGAATGTTAATTGCACGGTGGGTAAAAGCTTTATTATAATTATTTTTTTTATCAACAATTTTATTATTAAATTGTAGATTCCCGCCTTAAAACGTAATATAATGCCACTATCAAGAGCTCCACCAAAAGCTGCCGATATTAAATGTCCTATAGAAGGAATTCATTTTTATGCTCATGCCAACGAGGACAAATACTATTTTTGCTTGAAAGGTCGTGGAGTTATAATGGACTGCACCCCAGGTTTGGTGTATGACAGCAAAATGGAGACTTGTCGTGAGAAGAAAAATATTGTAAATAATTAATTTGGCAACAATTGATGTATAACTAATTATCATAATCCGGTGTTTAGCCGTGAACAATTTATGTTATGATGAATTTCAAACATCATAAAAAACGATTATGGGCTATTCACATATTACGTAACGCTCTAAAGGGGGCGGCAAGGGCTCGTTACGGATTTAAAAAATTTATACTGCTATTACTGGAGTATAAAAACTCCAAAAATAGCGTTACGTAATATGTGAATAGGCCCTTATAAATATGTATATGTATGTATATGTAATACATAAATGTTTTTATATGAAGTTCGACATTCGTTGTGCAATAAACTCAACCCGTATAGACACCAGCTAATATGGACACAGAAATAAAATTGCAATGCTTATATTCAGAGATCTTACTCGAGTCTTATTTCTAGAGTTACCACTTTTAGCGCTTTTTGATGTAGAAAAAGTCGCAGTTATTCTTTATAGCGCTTTTTTTAAATAAAGCGCTAAATTGCCGCTTTTTTGCCAAAACATTTTTGCACATTTAGTTATTAAAACAGTTTTATTTTGGCTTTGAAATAAAAGATGTATCCAAAACTCATGCTAACAATATTATGTTTAAAAATGTATCAATTTGCACAAACATATTTGCGTATAATTAATTGTATGTATCAGGATATCGCACTTGTATGTGTGGAATACTGAATGCTTTTTAGCTCAATTTTTGTTCTCATCAAATTTTTATAGAATTCGAAATTTAATAAAATGTTGATAAGAACGAAAAAACTTGCAAAAAGTCGCTTCTATCCCGAACATTGCAAAAATTCGCGAGAAGTTTCTACATCGAAAACAAGCATTAACATTGATTAGAAACCGCTAAAGCTGAATATTCATGACTTTATAGCAGAAGTCACTAATATTGTAAAGAATGAAGAAAAAATTTTTTAATTAATTTTGAGGTGAAAATAAAATGTTCCTTTTCAAATGCTTTTTATAAATACCCAATTAAATTCCCAAAAAATTAATATATCCGATATTTACCTGGTATTTTCCCATACAGGTGTTAAATACTGGGTAGAGTCCCATGTATATGAATTCCCAATGCTTATTTGATTTATACGGCTGCTATTATCGAATATAATTTTACTTTAACTGACTGTTTTTGTAAATAAAATAAAAATTTTCGTTAGGGAATTTTTATTAAAACAACAATAAAAAAACTAAAATTTGTTTTTGTTTTCAATTCAAAGTCCATAACGAAAATTTTTATTTTATTTACAAAAACTGGCAGTAGTATTGTCTACAACAAGATCATATATGTGACATGGAATGAAGCAACCAAGAAAGCAGTGACAACAATATATTTTCAGCCTTTGGTCGATTCTTTTGCAGAAAACTATGCGGAAGTAATTTATGTGGTTCCCTACACCGTTATTTCAAAATTTAACTCAATAATAACCTGAAATATTGAAGACATGTAGTGCGAAGTTTCTAATATGCATTTCCTGTCCTATAAACGAAATAAGTATTTATGTTTTTTTAAGGTTTTTTTATTTCCTAAAAAGTGCTGCGTGCGATATAATTTACAAGGTGGCATCGTTGGAACAACAATATAAAACAACAGACATTTTATGGTGGCGGCGCTGCCATCTAGTTAAATAAGCCTTGATCCGTAGGATCCGGAAAATTATATAATTTAGATTTGCCATTCCCTAAATCGATTTCGATACCAATCGAAAATCGATTTTGTGCTATAAAAAATTGATTTTTCGTAATCGACTTTACATCTGCGATTTTATACTGAAATCGATTTTTTTAATATGTAGTATCAAAATAACGAAGAAAACTCATTTTCAATCTTTAACAAGAATTTTATCAATCGCATTCCTGTAGAATTACACCAATATTTTAATTCAAACCCAAAGTAATTTATCCCCACATATGTATATGAAATTTCAATTAGTCAATCCTTGCGACATCAGTGTTATGTAAACGTTGGTTTGTTTTCTAAATCTGGCTTAATATAGATTTTTAACTTCAAATTCGATCTTTGCCAAATCAAATTCAGGGTTTTAAAACAAAAATTCAGAATTTTCAAATTCAATTTCAGTATTCTACATACCAAATTAATCATTCTTCAAGCAAAATTCGGAATTTTAAAAATCAAAATCAGACTTTTTAAAATGAATTTGGTTTGAAAAAGCTGCTTTTTGTTTTAAATATGCCGAATTCGATTGAAGAAATGCTGATTTTGATTTGTAAAATTCTTATTTTGATATGGGAAATTCCGAATTTGTTTTTTTAAAACGTTAATTTGATTTGGACAAGGCCGAATTTGAAGTTAAAACCCTATATAAATCAAATTCAGTATTTTCCAACCCGAATTCGGCATTTGGAAAATAAAATCAGCCTTGTTATACCCTTCATTTAAATAAATTCATTTGAAAAAGGCTGATTTGAAAAATTCAGATTTTGTTTTTTTAAACCCTGAATTTGATTTGGAAAAGGCCGAATTAGAAGTTAAAAACCAATAGAGAGATATAGACGAAGAGAGATATAGACGAAGAGTAATCACATAAAGCAACAACTACTTTATAGAATCTTGACGAAGAAGATTGGTTAACTAATGTAATTATTAAAAGATGAAATAATCTTGAGAAATATTTTTTGGAAATATATATTAAAGTTGTTTAATGTTTATTTCAATTTCTATGAATAAAATTTTACATGTTTAAAAACTTGCAAATTCATTTTAGTATTCGATTTTAAAATCGATCCTAAAACCGATTTTGAGGTCCGATTAATCGATTTTGAAAATCGAAATGAAAAAAGTCGATCGAAATATCGGAAATCGATTTTTGAATCCATTTACCATTCCCTAATTTATACTATTAAGCAACAAACTTACTTTAGTTTGTAAAATCACAAAAATCGCTAAATTTAACAACACTGAAACCATTTGTGCGAGAGCAACTTTACGAAAAATATTTTGATAAATATTTAGTAATTCATCGTATTTCGAACTAATAGAACTAATTTGGCAAAAACAATTTTGAGAAATATTAATTTAAATACACAGTTTTTATAAATTAATTAAATAAAGGGTAAATTGCTCATATATATATATATTCAAACAAAAGATATTATTTCATTAAACTCAAAAAAGTATCAGAAGAAAATGTGTAAATATTAAATATTTTCAGTGAAAAAAATTCTATTTTTAGATTTAATTTTATAATTGTGTATTTATTGCAATAAGAAGAGAAAAAAGTAATCGTAAAGTTCTCTTAACATTTTTGAACACTAAAATTAAATGAGATTCTTTTAAGGTAAGAATCTAACGGTAAAAATTTTAAAACTGAAAAAATGTTCAATGGATAGAAAAATTATTATAAACGAAATTTATCATTAAAAATGGTAAATATGTATTGCATGTATTCTACAGAAATTGCACAAAAAAAACTTGTTTTGCAGAAACCGATATTAAAAATTTTCAATTTACTCACACCTTTAAGGGAAAATAAAAAAATATTCTTCCCTTAATGGTGATTATGATCTTTTTTTACAAAATATGAATAGCAAAAAATTCATTTTTTTTTAAATACAAGCATTTATTTCAGAAATGGTAAACGAAACTAATAAGCCCCAAGGATGTCTGGAAAATGACCAATTGGGTCAGCGCTTGGCCGCCTCTAATCAGGCTTTAGCTAACATGCAAGCAGAACACCGTCAACTTTTAGAGGAAATGGAACAGTTGCGTAAACGTGCTGAGGACCTGCAGCGTATAAGGGAGCAGCAGGATCGTGAGGAGGAAGAAAGAAGCTTGGAGTATCAACAAAATTTGGATAAAGCTGCTGGAACTTTAGAAAGTAATAAAGAACCGGAAAATCCTACTAAAAATAGCGAAGAGCAAAAGGGAGAAAACAACGATGTAGAGGATCCGGAAGAAGCTGATTATATTAAAGAAAAATTAGCTGAAATAGCACGTCTAAAAGCACAATTTAAGCGAGTACAACATATGATCAATACAACGGAACTGATTGAAAATCATATAGGTAAAAATCAAGCCGAAGAAAATCAATTACCAAAAATAGCAGATAAACCAAAAGTTAAAGTAGAAAATGTAGAAAACCCCAAAACAACTTTTGAAGTTCCTGTTGCTAGTGTTGCTACCAGCGATCCGGAGCTTATTGTTATGCCAAATATGCCAAGCATGGCTGATTTAAATGCTGCCACAACATCAGATGAAAAGGAGCAGCTTATTTTAACAATGCTCAATATGTTTCAGGACTTCTCGACAGATTTAAAATCTCAAGCCGATAATTTAAGAGCTGAAAGAGAGCGTATAAAAGAACTCAAAGAAAGTATTATACGCTCAAGGAAGGAACAACCCAAATGAAATCTATTAAAGTTAAATATATTCAAGTTCTCGAAACCTTAAAAACTGTTATACTTGACCTTCAAAGTGTTTATATAATATTTTATAGAGAAGAATTAATAAATAATTAATAAATTTATAAAATTTAAACCAGGAAATCAAATAAGTATTTGAGAAATGGGTATTTCTCTACTTTTTGATCCATTCGACATCAAGTAATTAAGCGTGTCTTTTTCATTATCATTTATTGTATAAATTTTCTAATGCAACAAGATAGAATATCTTATAAATTATAGTAGTAGAGTCCGCCAAGTTATAAATACAAATATGCATATAAAACAATAATCAAAATATAAATAAATAAACAAAATTAAAAATTAAATTTAATGACTAAGGCCGTTAACAATAAAAATATTAATCTGCAGTTAACACTAAATTCTTAATTTAAATCTTGATAAATAAAATTCCATTAACACAAAGCAGATTTACCTATTCAATTTCAATTAAATTTAACTGGAACCTTTTTTGAGTTTAAGTTCTTAACTGAAGAAATTATTGACAGTTGAAAATAAACTAATTTTTTGTTATTTTGAAAATATTTAACATACATTTTCAAGAATAATAACAAATTCAAAGCTTCTGAGGCGAATGCAGCACTTTTTTGTGCAGCGGTCGTAATCAGATGCTGTTGAACCATGATATTATTTATATAAATTGCAAAAATTTTTGCATTTCCCAAAAATTTTTTTATTTCAGGCAATCAAAAAAGTTGATGACACAAGCTAACTTAATTTTTTATTGTTAACGAAAATTCTTAACTTTAAGTTAAAATTTAAGTTTAGGCAAACTGAAAGTTAATCAACTTAAAGTTAAAATCAACATAGCTGAGCTTTGTGTTAATGGGGGTAAAACAGAGTAATATTGGCATGTAACATATCGAACTTGAATAATGTGTCTACCTCTACGTGATGTTGCAAACTTTATATGATCATATAATTACTCAGGTTCCTTTGTTATTATAATTTTATGAAGAAAAATTAAGCTGCGCATTTTTAAGAGGTTACAAAAAGATAGATTCATTTTTCTAAGAAATAGTTCAGTTATGTCAATGCTTTATTCTATTTTTGTGCAGAACGTTAGTTAGTTCCATATTAAGTACATATATATGAGAAGAAAAAAAATTAGTTATTTCTTTGACAAAAAAAAAACTACCTTAATTCCTTGATGTCGGAAGAAACATGTCCATATACAGAAAGTATTAAAGAACAATTTATCTTCAGTAAATTATATTGAAACTTTTAATTACATATTGCTAAGAGTATTTTTTCATATTTCATTTCGTGGCAATGATTTAGCGGTATGAAAGGGGAAAAAAGTTTCAAAAGTGACGCAAAAACAAACTACTTATTATATTTTAAATGCGTAATAAAACGAAATTAAAAAAGTTTTAACGGCTTGTTTAAACATTGGCAGCGCGTAAACAAATCCGTCTGGTTACTCTTAATAAAGTCTTCTATCTGGCATCACTAGTTTTTCGACCAGACTGTCAGCCGGAATATAATTTTTGCACAGAAATTGCATCTAAATTGTTTTTGATTAAATCTTATTAAAAATTCATTAAAATAAATAATTTAGCTTGAGAACTAATATTGATAAACTTAATTTCAAAATATATATAAAAGAAAACATAAATACTTGCTTACAACATCAAAATAAAACGCTAAAAATTTCTCTAGACACACAACAGGGGCGTGCAAAAAAATCAATGAAAATAAAATACAGAAAAGTTTTCAAATAAAATTTCTTCTAAAATGGCTCCTGCTAAAAATCATAACACATCAAATAAAATTTCTGCAAATAGTAATTCCCACAGCCATAACAGTATTCCCTCGTCGGCTGCTGCCAATAATGCGGCAAATGCCCATCCCACAAATTCTTCGTCAGCTCATCGTAAACAAACGGGAACGGTACCTAAAGCATCGGCAAAATCATCCACAACTGTCCCAAAACCCCTGTTACAACCATCTGGCGTAACACAAATGGCCAATCGCTGCAGCCCTTTAAATATAGTTGCATCAATACAACAACAACACACTCGTTCCCAACAACATAAAAATACGGAAATTGTCGCACCCATACGAAGGGAACTTAAAGATTTAAATGTAAGATCTAATCATTTTTATATTTATAGGTATATTAAATTTATTTATTCGTATAATTGTGTGTTCCTAATCCTTAACAATTTACTATTTTGGTTCATTAGCCAGTATAATTGAATAAACATAGGCGTAGAATGGTCATCTCGGCGGTTGCATTGCACCGCCTGTTGTTTACAAGTTTTTAAAAATTCTATTTTTAATACAAAAAAATATACATACATGACGCACATACAACCTCCTCTTTTTTGAAGTCGGTTGAAAATCGGTTTTATTACATTTTGTCGGAATTTTTGTTATTCAAAAATGAAAAACTAAGCATTAGAAATTATGTAATCATTTTTAAAACTTTAAACGCGTTTTGTTAAGTTTCATTTTTACTTTTTTCGATATGACTACGTTGCAATAAATAGAAATGTCACAGACTTCAATTCCAGCATCCCAGCGCAGCCAACAATCTGGACGCAACTGACACATTTTAGACCCTAGCTGATGCAAAAATGGAGTTGATTGAATTCCGTTTTCGAACGGAATTGAATTCTGTGACATGGCCGATAAAATACGATACATAATAGGTGTGTTTGAGTACTTTTCCGGTAATAATAATCCAGCAACTTTTAGATGCATAGTAAAAAGCCTTTGTATTTTAAAGTAAAACAACGGAATTCACTACAATTTACAAATAATTTATTCCCCCATATCTGTGTTTGGCGATTTTCGCATTCGACTACGACATAATAATAGATTAAAGACAGCACGATACATTTTTATTTAATCTATTACAAAAATGTCGTAGTCGATGGCGAAAATCGCCAAACACGACAAGGGTCATTATTTTAATAAAGCTATCAGTAGGCATTAGAAATTAATTAAACGACTGCACGTGAATCAGCGTATGAAAACTTAAAGACGGGCTAATATACCACGTATGTATAAAATTATACAAAATGTACTAATAAATATAATAATTATTAATTCGCAAATTTTAGCTACATGTTATTAATTAAATTGAAAACTAAACAAAAGCGTCATAATTTCCAAAAATAACAATTATGATAGACATACACCCACATAAGGAAAAAATTAGAAATTGTTGTACATATGTATATACATACATTTGTATGGATAATGTAATCACATGGTTTTATGTACATGTACATACATATGTATTTCAAAAATATTTGTTTTTTCGTACTTCCTGATGTACTCTCCAAAAAAAAAATCGCAATATAAAAAATTGTAATTCAAAATAACTTATTTTGTGAAAATTTACCGGCTTGTAAAATTTTTCAAAATCTCTTATAAATATTAAAAATGCTCTTCTTTTAAGAAAAACTGCAAAAACAACGATAAAATGAGAAGAAATGAAGGAAAATGCTTTAGTTTTTCTATTCTTATAGTCAGTTGTATTTCTAATGTCGGCTGACAACGAACGAAGCGAAAAGTAATATTCGAATATTCTTATAAATAGAACTTTAACAGAAAATCTATCAATATAGGCGGGCTAATAATATATTTTATTTTGATATTTTTGCTTTATTTTAAGGATTATTTATTAACTACGGTGGTAACAACTACAGCAAATAATAATAGTAATAATAATATAAATAATAATAAGCAGCAACAACAACAGCTGCAAACAACGATAGTACAACAACAGCAAAATCAAAGCAACACTAATACAACAGCTACTAATAGTGATTTTGGTAAGTTAAAAATTTTAATTATATTTTATATAATTATATTTAAAATAGAATTTGAGGTTTAAAAGTTCTTCGAAAAGTTTATTTATTTGTGTGTGTATCTAAGTCATTTTGTACCTTTAGTATTTGAAAAAATTCAAATAATCTAAATTTAGAAATTTGTGTTTTTTTTCTTATTTTATTGCATACATCATCAGTGTATATAAAATAAAAATATTTTAGTCATGCAGGGAGCTGTTTTTGGTTCTGTTTTATTATTATTATTTTTTTTAACTTTTATATAAAATCAATATTTAATATTATTAGTTTTCGTAACTTTTATCTAGTTCAGAAATCTTTTAATAATATATACCTATTAATTATAAGTATGTTCAATTAATTTTTCAATTTATAGAGAGTTCACAAGAAAATCAACAACGTTTCTGTTATCCCGTACGACCAATACCAAGGCGCAATCAGCAACAAGCACAACAACACAATAACCAACAAACACAAAGTGATTTTTTGAATTCTACTCAAAATACAAATTTAAATACCGCAATTGGTGTAGTTATACCAACAACACCCGGCTTACCCACCACATCAAATACAGCGACGACCCAATCATTAACCACTGTACAGCCGGTCTCTTCAAATACAAGCACAACTCTTAGCGATAATTCATTGTTGGGACCACAGTTTGAACAACATTTGCAACTATTGGTAGTACAAAGATTAAAGCAATTATTTGAAAATTCTCAAAACCAACCATTTTTGAATTTAACCACCAATTTGTTGCCCAACATACAATCGTCTTCATCGGCAAATTTGGCGAATGCGGTTTTAAATTATAATACTAACGAATTTAATCAATTAGCTCAACGTTTTCAACAAAATTTAAACTCAAACAACAATAATAATCATAAAATTAATTTGGAAAACTCTTTACAAGCGCAGCAAAAGGTAAGAAATAAAATTTCACACCAAAGTTATTTGCAAAATAAAAAAACCCAAAATGAGAAAAAACCATAAATAAATTGAAAATACGGAAAAAAATTTTATCTATAATAAAAATAAAATATAAATTTAAATTAAATATACATATTCCGACCCTTTTCACAATGTACGATTAAGAGTTAACATGGACTTTAACGGAAACTTCGCCATACAAAACTTGCCGTAAAAGTCCACGTTAACTCTTAATTGTGAAAAGGGGCGTTATACGTATAAAGTAAATATACATACATATATTTCCAAGATCCTTACTGCTCCACCAATATTTAATGGAACATACATCAACAAAAATACACTCAAAGAATGATAATTTTTCGAAAAGACAAATGATTATAAATAAAACAAACGATTTTGTTAGTAATATTCTATTTGATGAAGACTGTGCCGAAATGTTTTTAAAAATTGCACGAAAAACAAAACATAAGTTAAAAAATATCGAATTTGATACTGTCGATATATTTGGAAAAATATCGATATATTGAAATTACAAAAATACATATCAATATATTTTTTAAAAACTATCGATATATACCCATCCGTATTGCAGACCATACCTGGAACTTCCCGCTAATATTATGCTCAAAGCGATGGAGTAGTTATAAAAAGCATTTTGTTCGAAAGTTTTCGAACTAGTTAACCGATTTTATATGCTTTTTTATAGATCTCGGTTAAGTAATAATATATAAAACTTAATATATGGTCTAGTCATTAATTGCTCATTGTTTTTAAATTTTTATAAATTGTGTTTTCATAGGAACTCAATTCATATGCCAAGTTTCGAAATAGTAGAAATATGTATGTAGTAGCAAAAAATTGTAGCAAAATTTGATTACAAACCTACATACAAACAAAAGTGAAAAGCTTTTAAAATGAAAAAATACACGTGAGCACTGCGATAGAAGTGTAGCGGCTTCCGAAAGTGGCGCTACTCTGTTCTGCTGTGTACGTTGAAAAATTAAGTTGAAGTTCTGAATATAACGTTACGAACCTTAGCCTAATAATCAATTTGGATTCACAAAGCAAATACGTTCAAAATAATCGTATTAATAAACAATAAGCTACTGGCTTGAGCTTTTCACATGTTTACATGTTCATATATACTCAAGTATAAAATCAAACCAAAAAAGTTTGTCTTGAGTAGAACAAAAAATCAGAAAAATGGGAATGAAGAAAAATAAACCGATGGCCACGCTGGGAAAGTACACTTTAATATCAGCTTGAGAGTGATTTAATTCTCGTATTCAATTTTCACGAAAAAGTTGTATATATAAGAACTAAAATCACATTCAACAGAGCCACCTGACAAGTGGTGATAAGCAAATACACGTGAGCACTGACGATGGAAGTGTAGCGGCTTCTGAAAGTGGCGCTACTCTGTTCTGCTGTGTACGTTGAAAAATTAATTTGATGTTAATTTTTCCCTTGTTCCTTGGAATATTAATCATGCCCAATTCTTTCTGAATATAACGTTACGAACCTTAGCCTAATAATCAATTTGGATTGAAAAACTCAATTATTTTTAACAACAACAAAATTTCTAAAACCAAAACATTTTTATTATATTTTCAACACTCCATTTCAAGGCCATAAAATCTTGCGTTATGGTTCACGAAATAACGCCAAACTCTACTGCACGGGATGTCGTTGTCAATTCCAACAGTTTGGAAGATGTACCTCTTAGTGAAGTATGTTTAGTTTTACTATTTAAGAAAAAACGAATTTTTTTTTTAATTTGTTGCAAATTTTAGGCAAGTGATCGTGCCCAATCTATACAATCATTGCATAGCAACATGGAAACACCAACACCTGATAATACACCCTCCTATGAAGAGCTACAGCAGCGACTAGAAGCATCTAACCGTAATATTCAAAACATGCAAGAACAGCAGCAACAATTGCTTAAATTACAAAATGCTGCAAAACAACATTTAAGTGACATGGAAAAATTGCGACAACAAGCGCACACTTTAAGTTTTCCAGCGGGGTCTCAACGTGGTGTTGATGGCGGCGATGGTGCTCCTGAGTATGAATCCATTGATCAAGTTCACTCAGATATGTCTGCTTTGGTGGGGCGTATGAAAAATCTTACTACTTTCATACACAATCAAAATGAGTTGTCCTCCTTAATGGGTGATGATGGCCCTGAAATTTTAGCTGAGCAAGAGCTTTTACAACAAAAACTGGAAGCTTTAAGAACTCAAAGAGATGAAATGCGAAATTTAGTTACTGAACTGCAAAGTGTTAATCGGTCAGCTGAAGAGACAGCTAAAGAAGCCAGACAGAGGCAGTACGAACAGGAAAAAGATGTAGAAGAAAATGAACAGCAAAGCTCACCTAAAATTCCAGCCACCGACAAAAAACCATTGAATGTAGAGCGTGAAAGGGAAGTACCAATTGAATATAGTCGCAATGTACCAATTGAATTATTGCAACAGCCTCAAAGACAGCCAACAATTAATACCAATGGTCAAACACAATCAGAATCTGAGGTAGAAGGTGAGACGCAAGTAGAGGAAGATGAAGAACAGCGCAAAATAGCAGCTGCGTTAATACAACAAAAGGTTGCCGATATTGATGCAATGAAAGCACAACTTAAACGGTTGAAAGATATGATGGAAACTGTCAATATCATAGAGGCTCATACGGCAAAAGATCCTAAACTTATTGGTCGCTCATCACCACGAGAAGTACCCATTGCCTATGACCGCGAGCGCACCCCTGTAGCTACACCCAACAGCTATCAGGATGAGAACAGCACCGACGAATTCATAGCACGCAAGGTACGGATGCTTAATGAGGTCACCTCTGACTTAAGAGCTCAAGCCCAATCTTTGCAATCGGAAAAGGATCGCATACAAGCTTTGAAAAATGAAATTGAGAGACGTAAACAACAAGCAGCTGCAGCAGCCCAAATGGGCGAAGAGGCTTTAAAGAGAAATAGCTTGACACCCACACCAATACCACGAAATCACGAAAGTCGCTGGGAGGAACATGTTAAAACCCAAAATCAAAGAGACCAGTTGAGAGAAGAGTATGAACTCAAGAAAAAAGAATTTGAAATTCTCTGCAAACGATTAGAACAAGAAGACCAGCAACCAACACCCACCAGAAGACCAGATATTGCATCCGAGGCAGATGATGAGGCCGAAGAAGATAACAATGATTCAGACTATGTAGCCAGCACTAAATTCGTGCCAACCTCAACACCAGCTGTCAAACGAGCTAATGATCAAACAATCAGAAATGTCAAAGATTCACTGAACTCAACAGGCGCATCATCTAACGCAGCCACTCACATAGCCCAGGCGGCAAGTAGTACACATGATATTGCATCACTGGAGGCAGCTAGTATGCAGTCGGGTAGCTCAAGATCTTATTCTATACCACCACCAATGTCAGCAATGGGCATGAATTTCCGTAAGTTACAGGTTTTTACTTTTTAGGTTTTTAATGAAAGTTTTCCTTTTTTATTAAATTTTAGCTGGCCCTATACCACCACCTTTACCAACTGCTTGGAATCCTCATCAATATTATTATGCTACTGGTATACCACCACCGCCTCCACCACCTCAAGCCACATTTGGCTTAAATCAAACTTCGGCCAATGTGGCTACTTTAAGTACTAATGAATGCATTTGTAATGCGAATAATTTGGGAGCAGCCACTTCATCATCCACTGCTACCAGTGCTGCTACAAATGCACCCTTAGCTAACAACGATCCCATGTTGCAACAGTTTATACAAACTCAACAAATGCTAATCAGCTCGGTGTGTCAGTGCAATCAAATGTTGTGGCATCAACAAAGAGAAATCGATAGTCTCAATCAAACCATTCACGTGTTGCAAGAGAGGTTGCTGTCAATAACAGCAGGAACTATAAACGCAACTGGCAATGGTAACGATGTCGGTTATGGCTTACGGTCCGAATCGGTACCACCACCCAGTTTGAGCGGCATACCAACCACTCAGGCTTTGCCCAATAACTTGTATGTTGGCATGAACAGATCACAATCCGAACAGCCAATACCTTTTATACCCGGACAAAATCGTAATAGTGCATTTAGCAACTATCAACAACAGCAACAACATCAACATGTCTATCGTCATCAACGTTTGGCACAGCCACAAGGTGGTTTTAATTTTACCTCTGAAACCCAACAGCACAACACATCAGCTACAGCCAGCTCTAGCATGTATGCCACACTTAACAATGCTGTACCACAACCGCCTCAAGCGTCCTCGACACATTTTAACAATGAAATACCAACTCCACAATCACCGGTAGTCGGCTCAGGACCAGCACCTATTTTTATGCATCATCACAATAATGCCATTCATCAAAATAATGCAAATTTGCGTACGCAAAATCAACAACAGCAGCACCATCATCACAGTAATATATCGCATACGCTTAACAATCAGGTGCCTCCCGGTAATCGAGCAAATAACTATTGGGATAATTTTAGAAGGTAAATACGAGTCAATTTCCTTTACATACATATTTATCTTGGTTTTATTATAAAGGATATTTGAATCTATTATTTACTCTACAAAGCTTAATACCTGATATTCTTTGTTTTTAATAACTTGAGGGTGAAAGTGTGCTTAATTAAATCTTATAATTTATTGATTTTTCTTTTAGTCTTTGAAGATCAAAAAAAACTTTTTTTTTGTATTTATTAATAAAGCGTTTTCGATTAGTCAGTTTTATTTTTTCGAATTTACATATGAAAATTTACATATGAGTATTTAGAATTTATATATGAGTATGTAAGTAAGTTTCTGGTTTATGTTATATTTATGTGTTTTTTAAGAATCTATTAACAATTGGCTTATTTAACTAAAACTTTAGACGTAATAAATAGTTATCAGACCAAGTTCGAAGAGACTTCAAATCTAATCTTTCTCAAATGTCATGACAAATCACGGAAAACGTTCGAAATTTGATCGGTAATATAAAATGTTATCTAAATTCTTCTTTTAATGGCAAAGATCATTGTTTATATGTACATTAAAGCGACTGACTCACAGAAAAAAATTTTTGTTACCCCATTCATATTAAAGATCGGTCTTTTTAATGAGGTTTCCCATTCCATTTGTGGGGTCTAGCGGTGAGCACCTGTGAGCTGGCCCGTGTCTAAAACAGGTACATAGTTTTTTGCATATTTTCGTATTTTCTCCCAAGACAACATACAAAAAAATTACATCGTTTGAAAGATCTTTTCAAGCTGCATCCATTGGTGTATTAAACTTTACCATTCATATATCAGCAATGTTATTCCATAAAAACCACGATTTTTAAGGGTTTTTATTGCAGGTGCTACTTATATTAAACTAAATTTTACTTTTTTTAGTATTACATATATAATTTGAGGCATTTTTTTTTTATTTATTTCTGTTCGTAGAAACGTGCAAACTTTTGCGATAACTAGAAACAGAAATAAATAAACAATGCCTTAAATTATATAATACTAAAAAAAAGTAAAATTTATTTTAATATAAGTAACACCTGCAATAAAAACGCTTAAAAATCGTGGCTTTTATGGAATAACGCATTCCTGATGACATGAATGGTAAAGTTTAATGCACCGTTGGATGCAGCTTGAAAAGATCCTTCAAACGATGTAATTTTTTTAAATGTTGTTTTGGGAGAAAATATGCAAAAAAAACTACAAAAATATACCTTTTTTAGGCAAGGTTCATCTCACGGGCGGTCTCACAGGGTGTGTATTACTATGGCTTCTATAAGAAAATAAAAGAAAGCTAAAAATCAAATGGTGTATAGACATATAATGCGACCGGCCTTGCCAATTTCTTTTTTGATATTTTTAAAATAAAATCGCTATTTTTGTTCGGTGAAGCCTGATTTTTTTTTGTGGTGATGTATGTTGGTGAAGTACACCGGAATTTATAAAAAAGTCGAATTCTAATTTTTTGTTAGTTGGGGCGTTTTGCGTTTTAGGTGACGATATGTAACTTTTGAATTGAATAACTTATTTTTCACAGTTGTAATATAATTTAGATTTTGTTTTACATTTCGAAACTTTAAGCATTTTTGAATTGGTTTTACATATAAGCGTTATTTAAAAGCTTTTTCTTATTTGTTTATATATGTATGTAATTTTGTTTCAAGCATGTTGTAAATTTTGCCTAACATCTAACTAACCAATATTTTGCTATATATTTCTTGTAATTTCGTTATTGTTATGTGAAAATTGTTCTTGTGTTGGCGAAATGTGTCCTACTTGTTAAATGTTGCTGTTTTATTGTAAAGCTATTCGCGCCAAAACTTGCTTTCAACTAATTCTACTAAAAGTAATGAAGAACAACAAATACAACAACAGCAGCAACAGGAAACACCATATGAGAGGGCAACGGCAATGTCACATCAACAACCACAACATCCCAGCTATAATTACCAACAACAAAATCAAAATCTAGAAGAATGTAGCAATAATTTGAATTATGCTGCCAATAACGAGTCAGCATCTGCAGCTGAAAATAAATATTTGCGGATAATACAGAGATCGCGTATAAACCAACAACAACAACAGCAGCAATATCAACAAAATGTCTATCAGCAGCAGAGGGACTTTTTGCAACAACTAAATTGGCTAGAAGAGCATGAAAATACTACTAATAATACAACCAGTACTAATGCCGGCTCAAACACAGCTGACTTGATGTATCATAACTATAATATACAGCAAACCAATAAAGTTGGCCCCAAACCTAATTGGCGTTTTCGTAATTTAAATGAGGACTACAATACACCCACAACCATACAAAATATTCGCCATGCCGCACAGCCGCTGCAAAGATATCAAAATACCTTGACATTTCAACAACAGCAACAGCATCAGGCCTTACAACATTTTCTAAATCCTCAACAACACCAACAAACAACGACACCAAATCAAGCCAGAAATCAGGATTTTTTATTACGCCCAGCTGTCGACATCGATATAGGAGAAGCAAATTATAATTTTCTTAATATCCAACAACAATTGCCTTTGGATTTTTCTAATCCTCAACAGGATAATAATGAAAATATGCTATTGAATGGCAATGAAAACAATGAAGATGAGGAAGAAGAGGATGATACGACATCAGAAGAAATTAAACGTAATCTATTGGTAAATGCTTTGAAAAATGATAAATTTACTACGAAATTCTATGAATCAATTAAGGAAGATGTTTTTCGTCGATTGGAGAGCATGTTATTAGATAAAGATAATATCAATAACGATACTACATCCTCTAATACTGGACAACAAAATCTACTTTTTAACAATATTTCCAGCATCAGTTTACGCAAGTTAAATTTAAACGAACAAAGAGATCAGCTTCTGCAGCAACAGCAGCAACAACACCATCAACAACTTCAAGGGCATTTGGACCATACAGCAGCTCAAAATCTTAACGAAGAATCACAGATTACTTCTGCTGTAGTAATAAATAATGAAACCGAACAAATTCTATCCTCGTCAAATAATGATAATGACAATGAAAATGAAAAAGCTGAAGAAGATACTAATTGGCTGCAAAGTGGTCTGAATAATTGCAACAATCCAAATAAAACAATACGCAGCAACAATGCTGCCAATACATCGGTGAACAGCACTTCTGTAACAAAAAATGTAACCAAAAAACGTAAAAATCTACGTAAGCAATCATTAAACCAGGCTAATGCTAATGCCGCAACCACTAACGAAACCAACGAAGAAGAGGCTAGCGATAATCTGAGAGGTGCTTGCAGTTTAGCAGCCCAACAACATCAGAAATTTCAACAGGAAACAAAAGGCAAAGTAAGTAAATAATCATGAGCAATATATATATATAAGCTATTTAAACCTTTTCTTGCCACAAATGACGCATTTACATACATACATTGAACTAAAAAAATTAAAATCAAATCTCGTAAAAATGTTGATTTCTTAACGGCGGGATCAAAATAGTGGTATAAAATGATCATAGTTATAGTTACTGTAACGTATGAATTTTATATGATAAATTTATTCAAGTATCAACTTTAACTTTGATGAATGTTTATAAATACGGGTCATGACCATTCTTTTTAATCCTTTTTACCACTGTTTTTAACCTGATTCAACGAATAAAAAATGTCGTAGGTCATAGACTGTATTCAATTCATTAAAAATAAAACTAAAAGTTGTTACGTGACTATAAGGGCACTACAGCTGCAAGGCCGATCGCACTGGCTGGGCAGATTGACCTGGTCGGCTTTGTAGCTGTAGAGCCACCGTAGAGTCACGTAACAATATGGCGCCCCACGTTGGGCGCCATATTGTCGATTGAGCTGGTCGGCTGTTTTCAGAAGGGTTTCTTATTATTTCTCAATGTTCTATATACATAAAGTATTATCATGTTACATATTCTATAAGTTATCAAAAATTTTTAACAATCGATAGCGCCAAATTATTGCAAGTTACATTTTTTCCAAAATTTGTTAGTCAGTCTGTTTCCGTGCAGGCACGAAGCTACCCGAACTTCCCCCAAAAGCTTTTTTATATACAAATTTTGTATTGAAAATAGATTAATCAATCTGTTCTTGTACGTATACGAAGTTACCCGAACTTAACCGAAAGCTTTTTTCAATACAAAATTTGCATTTAAAAAAGCCTCTGCGATAATTTTTCGCTAAGGTGTCGATTAGGGAATGGTAAATCGATTTCGATTCCAATCGAAAATCGATTTTGTGTTATAAAAAATCGATTTTTCGGAATCGACTTAACGTCTGCGAATATATACTGAAATCGATTATTGAGCTTTTAAAATCTATTTTCTTATCATATCAAAATATTGGCAATTCTACTGTGCTTTTATGAAGTATTGCGAAGCATTCCTGTTGAATTACGCCAATATATAAAGAAACCAGTGTTTGATCGAAATTTAAATCTACTAAACGAGTGTAAACAGCAATTTTTTCCCACATATATGTAATGCAAGGGAAAGTTTGTGCATCCTTAAGACATCAATGCCATCTGAACGTTTGTTTTCTAAAAATGAATTAATAATAACTCAGCAAAGAACCGGGCAACGCACTCACCACATAAAACAACACCTTCTTACGAACAACATTGAGAAATCTTTCTGAATATAGCCACGACGAATAACTTGTAATATTTTTTTTAGATTTACCTAATTTTATATAAAAGAAAATTGTTAAAAATCAAAATTTTAAGTTTTAATTGTGTTTTTGTCTGGTTTTCTTTGTTAATGTTGTTTAATGTTTATTTGATTTCCATGATTAACATTTTTTATGTTTAGAAATTTGCAAATCTAACATCATCTTCGATTTAAAACCCGATTTTAAAATCGATTTTGAGGTCCGATTAATCGATCTTGAAAATCGAAACGAAAAAGGTTGATCGAAAATCGATTTTTGAGTCTGTTTACCATTCCCTAGTGTCGATATCTCTAGTAATGATTTTACCAACTAGATAATTACTAACAAATAAAAACTTTTATATAATTTTTTTTAGCAAAATGAAAACAAGAACGAAACAAATAACTCTTCTTCAACAAACTCTCCAAAATCAGCAGCTTCTGGTTCCATGTCAATTACAAAACAGTATCATCATTCCACGGAATGTGATATTATAAAATATATAATTAATCGTATACGCAATCAAACTCATACTAATACTTTAATTAATGATGCTTTATTAGTAGATGTTGCTAAACTAACAGCTACTGTAGCTCAAAATGCCCAGCCTTTAGCGCATAATATTAATCTAGGAAATAACGCCAGTAATATTTCACCAAAAAAAATCTATGCAAAAATCAAAAAACTATCTTTACCTAAGGAAAGAGATGAATTTCTACGATGGTATCAAAAATATTTGGAAAACACTTTGTTTGGTCATCAGCGTCAGCAGCATTCAACGGATAAAGGTAAGTCATCAACAAAAACTACAAACAATCAACAAGAGCAACAAAAAGATTTACAACCACCAGCAACCGATGATGGTGACTTAGCTGAAGCCGATCAAAATTGTTCCTTAAACAACAGCGGTGGTAGTTGTGTTTTAACAAACAATGGTGTTAGCTCTACTTATCATCAGACAGTTGATGAGAATAATACACAATCTTGTTCGTTAATTCTGATTAAAACTGAAGCCTCCAATGGCAGCATTGAATATGAAAATAATGAAAATCCCGACGAAGCTCATTCTCTAGATGTCGAAAATAATCGAGAGTCCTCCAATTCCAAGAACTCGAAAAATATTTCAGAAACTGTTACTGATAAACTGTTACCCGAAACTCCCCTACAAACTGTTATGAACTTAAAGACAAAAGAAACGTTAATTGCACCCACTAAAGAAAAATCCGATACAAAATGTGAAAACCCTGAATTTGCCGAAAAATAATAATTAATTCAATATTGCTATATATAGCACATACATACACATATATTTCTTAGTTTTAAGGTCTTACACAGACTACTATTTATTATTGGAATAGAAATATGAAATGTTTTGATCGGCTTTTGAAAATTTGTTGCATTTCTTTAACAAACATTCCCCATTTTTTTACGTTTAAATCTATTTATACAGCTACAGATACATAAATACATATGAAGGGCTTAGCCCAATAACTCGGTAAGTCATATGAAATCAAAAATTGGTTTTATGTGCTCATTCCCTTGCTAGATTCCTTGGCTTTGCATCCTAGGGACATTTTTGGATAAATTCTAGTATTTTGCATACAATTTTAAATTTTGCTTAAACTTAAAAGTAGATTTATTCGATATTTTGCTTTTGTGACTTACCGAGTTATTGCACTAAGAATTTCATATATAAAAATATTCCTCTTTTCAATAAACATAAAAAATTAAATTAAAAGCACTATCTACAAATACCAACGATTAGGCTCAAATTAAGATTGCATAATTTCAAATAAAATTGGTTTTAAATATACTGTGTGGCGATAAGTACAAGAATTGGCATTTTCATGTTTTATGGTTTACGCCACTCTTTGCACTTATGGCGTCATACATGTATCTAGATCTATTTACCATTAACCGGAAACGGTTCGCACTAGCCTAAACTTGTAAAAGAAAAATTGGTCTTATTATTCTGGTTTTAAATCTAATTAATATGGTAAATATGAACTGGTAATATATAGACCACAATGTCGTAGAAGAAGCTAAGACGCTCTTCGATTCTGATCTGTTACTTAGCCCAGTTCCTCGCAAAAAACCTTTCCAAGAACTAAGGAAAACTAAAAATTTGCCTGGTTATTTTATTAATATACATAAATACTTACTTTCTTTTAACGAAGTAGAAGCTTCAAAACATTATTGAGAAAAAAAAATTATTGCCAAAATTGTAGTTTTAGAAGAACAAAAAATCAGCAAGCACGCCCACTTTTATTTTTATTCCTATTTCTCTTTGACAAGCTCTTCCAGCATTCTATAGTAACAATATCGACTATCATATTCCATATCATACCAGAAATTTACGGCAATACATTTATGACTTTGTTTGACATGATGATACCAGTAGTTTGGTAAATAAAGCATATCACCGGCATTAACTCGCACCCTCAAAGGTTTAATTTTTGAATATTGAGGATATTTAAATAGATCAGGGGCTAATGGGTCTATGCTTATCCACTCAGTAAGCACGGGGACAGGAGCTAAGCCCTTCTCATTTGCATTAGGGCGCAATATAGGCTCTATGTGATAATTGTTTGTTTCCAAATTACGCTTATACACACCGGTGGGGTATAATTGTTTCGGTATCCAGGGCAAACAATGTGGCGGCAGTAGTATAAAGTCTTTGTAGCCACTTATAACGCAATATAAGTTATCATAGGGATCCTTATGCATGGATGTTATGGCTCGTGCATCACCCATCCAAAAATTAACAGCATCTGGTGATTTATTAAAGCATTTTTCAGCAAATTTCAAGTCTAAGCAATCGATGTCATCTTTAAGTTCAGGAAAATCCAAGGAAAAGTTGGAATTTTGCTTTTGTATATAGTATACAGCACCCATGGGATCGTCAAGTTTTTGCAAAAAATTCTTCATTGTACATTGTTCTTCCAGAGGCAAAACAAAATATTCTTTTTTGTCCTCGTATCTAACTGACAACCCGTCCGCATAACCATTTGGTGTTACGGCAACATCCACTATTTTATTTCTGAGTTTTTGCTGGAAATATTCCGGGTTCCATTTCTTTACAGCAGGCCATTCGGCTACAGCATTTCTTATTACCAGTGGCTGCTGTTTGGCATAATATTCACGGGCGAAATCAACGGTCTCGGGAATGGCATGTAGCTCCGCAATTTGGGTCCCAATACACAAATCATTAGCTTCATTTAGTAATAAATCTAGGGCGGAATATATTCTACCTTCCATTTACTTAATTCAAGATAAAAATAAACAGTTAAACATATGGTTGCAGTTCTAACAAGGTAAATATCTGGGCACCCAACCACAAAATAAACAGAAGTGACACGAGGCAAAAGATATTGCTGATATCTTACACATTGCATTTAAATTTCATATTATTTTGCGGCGTATTTCTACCCGAATTAATTTTGTAGTGAATAAAACTAATTAAATATACATATATATATATTCCACAATTTGCATTGACAACTCCATAGGAAAAATCAATTATTGTGCCCTATCTGTCAAACCTAATATGAAAAATAAAGCAGCAATTTTGTTGTAATGGTAGTACCACCTCGTTGTGTATGCCATGTCGCAAGCCGGATTTATAAAGGTGATATAAGTACATCTAATACTTTTTTTCGCTAATTAGAGGCTCTATGTCAAAATTTGTATATGTTGACATAGTGGCCTTTCACACTTGCAACATATCTTGCCGGACAGAAAAAATATGTTGGCGAGGGGAAGAAAAGGTAGAGTGTAGTACACGATTATCTGTACTAGAAATTTTTCGCTTTTGTTTTCTACTTTTCGCAATACATACGCACTTCAAGCAAATAAACCAAAAATACTAGCACAAAACACACACATAAGTAAACAAATCGGACATTGATTGACGAAGTGTGAAAGTTTCAGGCAAGTTCAAAAGAGAATTGAAAAAATGTCCGTCAAGAAATGTCAGTTGTGAAAGTGCACATAGGGGCTGAGATGTCATGTGTTATTGTAATGATGTAGGTGGTGTTGATTCTAAAACAACTACAACATAACAATAAAATTTGACATCTCAGCCCCTATGTCAATGTATACAAATTTTGACATACGAGCATCTAATTTGCGGAAAAAAGTAGAACAGCTGTGCTTATAATATCACCTGTATAAATCCACCTTGCACCACCCGATAAAATTACAGCCATGTTACCAGATCATTATAAATTACCCCTATTCTGTGTTTCGATTACGTTCACGCATTCAGTTACTCTCGAATCGAAAATGGTATTCCAAAGAAAAACATCGTATGGAAAAGCAGAAAAGAATAGTATGTTTAAACCAGCTGCTTTGCTATGAAACGTATGAAATAGAAACAGAAAAAATAGCAATTTTGTAAACATTGTAATTGTTAAATTGTAAAAAATTAAATTTAGTGAAAAACAGTTATAAATATATAAAAACTAAATATTGTGATAGCTATAATGAAATAAACACATCAGTTATGTAAGTGCAGAAAGAAAGAAAAAAAACCAGAATATATGTAAATAAACACTGTTTGTGGACAAACTATTCCAGTGTGAGGAATCCTATCGCGACGGAGGTGATAAATAAAATAAATAAAACTTCAATGCTGTAAAAACATTTATTAAATAAACACACTGCACTTCTTCCTTGGGACGCTTATGATATCCACACGCAATATCATCCTTCGTTGCCATTAAATTCGCCAGCTTTTCATATTGCTCAGATGTTGTGTTTCCCGACCTACAATAAATTAAATAAACCTTTAAATTTTTAAAAAGAATTTATTACGAAATAAATTTATTGTATTTTATACTTACATTTTATTTAATTGGACACTTTTTTAACCACACAAACAAAAATTTAAAAACTTTCCGTCAGTCCACGATCGCAATGCAGAATACATACAATCGATTCGAATCGTAACGCAGAATAGGGGTGAATAATAGTTACCGAACTTGAATGACTGGAAAATTCATCAGTTTTGAAGGATTGTTTTTACTGGCCAAACTATCATTCATGTTGGACGCTCCAAACGTCATTCACCATAACAAAGTAACTAGAAAACATGGAAAGTAAAAAAATTGGATGAGCTTTGTTGATAATTAATAAACATGGCCCAGTAATTAGGTCTATATATATCTGCAACAAAAAACATTGTCCAGATGTCAAACAAACTCCATATAGGTATAAAAAATGTTTTTAGGTTTTTTTTATATGAAGTTTGACATCTTCACCACAAGCGTACAATAATCAGCTGTCGTCTTGCACAGACCGTTTATTGAGTATTGTACGGAATTGTCAAAGCATTGTTAGAAATTAATATTTATAACAAAAATGCTATAATATCTTCGAGCCTTGTATGTTTTTTTTTAACCTTAGTGGAACACCATGTACTCCAGATTGATACTGGTTTGACTAAAGATAAGCACAAACGCATAACTTGCATGGTGGAAAATCATATATATGTACACAACTCAAGAACGATACCGGTGGAAACTAGATATACTCTAGAAGTGGGTTTGAGTATTTTCTACTTCCCATACCAAGGTATAGGTTGACTGACGGTCCTTGAGTAAGTTCATATCTGTTCAAAACCCTGGAAAATTCTTATATTTGCTAACCATAAAATCTGAAGGCCAAAAAAGTCCGCAGTCATAATTTTGTTGTTGAGTGTAGGTGTTCGTCCGACCGCTTGTTGTTTTGAGTTTTAATTTTTTTGAGATAATATACATTTTAATTGTACAGCCCTGTCCCATAAATAGCTTCCCCTTCTGTTAAATATTCTTTACTGACAATTATGCTATAACTTTAAAAAAGCATTAACTTGAGCAGTCTACACTTAACATTAGCTTGAAGTTAAAGTTAGTCATTTTATGTTAGGTGTAGACCGCAAATAATGTAATTTTTTTGACATTTGCAATCACAATTGATGGATGACCCAGGGATGGAGTTTGTAATTTTAAAAGCAACGCAAGGTTGCATAGATAAATCAAGTTCGAAAAAGAGTTTTTTCGACATAATTTAAAATAAATCACCTACTTTGAGGTAATTTGGTCGTATGCAAAATGTATAGTAAATCATGTATAAATCAACATGATTTGCTCAAATCAAATAATGCCGGTGGAAACATACTACTAAATCACATGATTTTAAAATCAATATTGGTCCTGCAAACGATTTTAAAATCATACACGATAACTTTCTTTCAAAAATGATATTTGATACTCTATAATAGAAAAATTAAAAAAAAGAGTGGAAATATATCTCCATGACCATTATTAATTTTAAAATCACGTGTGATATTCAGAACATATCTAAAAATTTAAAATAAATCAACTGCTTTGTGGGGATTTGGGTGTATGCGAAATGTATGGTAAATTATATATAAATCAACATGATATGACTAAGTCATGTTGGTGGAAACATACTATTAGTTACAAAGAGACCGTTGAAATAAATATTTAAGGGCCCTGCCAATTTTCGTAAAAAAATTTATTTAGCGGAATATCTCTGGTCACCTTATTGTACTTGTTGAACATCTGGCAAGTCGATCATATTACAATCGGTTTCTATTTGTTGTTAATTAAAATTGTCAATTTTTGCATAGAAAATAATTAGCAGATTGAAAGTTGCGATAGATACACTTTACAAAAACGAAATTACTTGCTCTTACTAAAGTATTTGTCGCTTTGATGCAATACCTTATTGATGTACCTCGGCGTTTGCTTTAACAGGCTTGAGTAGCAGCAGCAAATTCCTATTATTTTTTGCAACATTTGTGAAGAGTTCCTTGGTTATATTATATTGAAAACTTGTGTATAAAAAATACAAAATCTATTCGAATTTATTCCGCGGAACTATGAACGAAGCATCCTGTTCCCCACCAGCAACAATATCTGAAATCGATACTTCCTCCATAGAGAATGGTGAGCAAGTTATAAATTGGGTAGAGGAAGCAACAGCAATTATGAAAGATGTACGGACGCATGTTGCAGAAATAGATATATCCAAAAAATTACCGAGTAACGAATCACATATTTACCTTAACGTACGAACGTTTGAAGGAGCTGCTTGCTGCGTACATGTCTCAAGTTTGGGATTTCGAATTGTGTCTGAATTTTATGACACCATAGATTCTGATAAGCTAGAGATAAATGAGGAGGAGGAAGTATTTGAAACGCCGTATGCTTTACTAGATAAAATAAGTCCACAATATGTGGAATCATTTGGTAATCAACTTTGTAAACAACTATTGCATTTACAACAAATGAGGACTGAATTTAATGAAGAGGATGAAGAAGGATTGGAAGATGAAGATGACCATGAAAATGTGAAAACTTTAGTATAACATTGTAGACATAACCATAGAAACTTCAACATATGAACTCCTTTATTCTCAATTAACCAACTCAATGAAAACACTCCAATTAGCCTTTCAATTGTATTTACAACAACATATTAAATGACCTCGATTATATTCAAAGACATTTTATTAATGGGGGGGGGGGGTCATTTTTTATTAAATAGTGTTGGTTATAAGCTGGTATCTGAGAATGAGTGCTAAAATTAAAAGTACATATGTGTAAGTTTAATTTGTATTTTAATTTTATTTAATATTGATAAGTATGTATTTCAAATGTAATTGTTTTTATTTCAATAATGCATATTTCAATGAAGAAACAACTGTACTGGCAACATTTCATATTTGTTTTGCTTAATTTTTCGATCATGGGTTTACTACCAAGTTCTTTTTTCTGCATTTTAGAATTTTAAGCGTTTTAAAAATAAAGATTGCGATTGTAATTCCAAATCTGTTAATTTATTTACAATCGGTACCAATTGTTCAACGTGGTCTTTGTATCCAGTGCCTGTATTTAGATTTTTCTCACCGTACACTACCTTGCCATCAAAATCATTTAGTGGTACCACCAAATTTTTATCGACTTGTTGAATTGTGATGTTTAAGTGATCCTCAACTTCTGCTAAAAGCTTTAGAAGACATGTAAAAAGCATTGCTCATTTAAAGACAGCAAATACGCAAATAGATTTACTTACATTTCTTTCATTGTACCAAATACAACATCCTTTAACATCAGTCAAATTAGTGTTGTTGCAATTACGGCCGCGGGTTTTACACCATTCACCATGATACCAAACCTATAAAATGAGATGAGAAATTTTTTAAATAAAAAATTTAACCAATTTAAAATAACCTTTTCCGGTACGGTAGCCACTAAACTAATAGCTAAACCCATGCGTTCGGCACGACCTACGCGCCCAATTCGATGAACATAATTCGATTTTTCATCTGGCAATGTAATATTAATCACTGAAAAAAAAGATAATTTATAGGTAAAAATTTATTCAACAAAAATCTTCCTAAATTACAGAGAAAACATACTGTAGGGTAATCCGGTTATATCCAAACCTCTTGCGGCTACATCAGTACATATTAAAAATTTTACTTCCGCCTTTTTAAAACGTTCCAAATTTTGTTTACGTTCTTGGGGTTTACGGTCTCCATGCAAGCAAACGCATGAATAACGTTGGCCGCCTCTAAGTTTTAAATATTGTTCCAAATTGTCACAATCCAATTTCGTACGACAAAATATTATACAGCGATCCATTTTGTGTTGCTCTATAGCTTTAATGCAATATTCACCCTTCAATATTTTTACCGCTTCCGAATAGGTTTCTGGTGTTAAATTATTTGGATGTGCATTGTCACGAGCGTGAACGGCGTCGGTGCGTATACGTTGACGTAAATTGTGCCAACCCGCGTCTTTTTGGGGATCCACCATGCACACAACATGATGGACAGTTTCGGGAACGGCATCTTCACCTTTGAGATCCACCCAAGTGGGGAAATGCATTAAGCGATCGGCCATTTTTTTCACTTCGAAAGCATGAAGTGTTGCCGAGCACACTACCATCTGCAAGCGTCGACCATCTGAAGTCATTTTGGGAATTTGCTTATGTAAACGATCAATGAGCTCTGTGTAGCCTTGTTTTAAAAGAGCGTCAGCTTCATCTAAAACAAAGAATCTGAAAAAACAAAATTATTTATTTATTTATATGAAAACAAACGCCTTACCTGCAATGCGTTAGCTGAACAAAACCTCCACCAATCATTTCTTCCAATCGGCCAGGCGTACCCACTACGATATGGACACCTTGCTGCAATACATTTTTTTGCAGTTCTAATTTAACTCCTCCGATTAAAAGTAAGGTGCGAACATTTGGATTCGACAAATGTATTTTAAACTTTTCGATCTGATTATAAGTCTGCTCAGCCAACTCTCGGCTGGGTTCTATAATTATTGCTTGTGGTGCGTTCGGTAACGGTTTATTTGCTGCCGCATTAGTTGAGGGGCTAGCCAAGGGATTAGCTTTAGAATGTTCTGATCCTGTCTGTGAAGCAGCTATAAATCCATTTTTAGGTTGGTGTTTTAGTTCAGTTTTTCCAAAATTAAAAGCCATTTCAGCATTTTTTAAAACTACAGCAGGATAAAAAGTTTCATTACGCAAATTATCACTGATACGAAATGCCACGCCCAAATGTTGACCGTTTTTGCTGAACGATACTTCCATCTTTTCCAAGTCCAAAAAACATCCTATAACGTCACTTTTACCAAAAGCCTCACCATAATCATCAAATTGTCGATTGTTCGACTTTTTACCAGTACCACCGAAACCAAAGCCATTGCGGCATGTGCCTAAATCTAGATTAGCTTGTTGTGTAGACCAACCCACTCTGCACAACCCCTCATCAGTTACTGTGGCCTCATAATAGAATTTTCCTTTACCTTTTACACCAGTAGTGCAACGGCACCCATGCCATTCTTTTAATTCACGGGACTGACAACGTAAACCATCAGGTGTCACAGCCAAAGCCGGACCACGATCAAAGAAAGACATAGTCCACGCTGGAACACTACCAGTGCCTCCCCCACCGCTTTTAGCCTCCTTACCATCTTCTATATCTTTTAACGTTTCCCAAACAGTTTGCAAAATGGGCAAGCAAAATGCACCCGTTTTTCCAGAACCAGTTTCTGCAGCCATTAATACATCACCACCACCTAAAATTAAGGGTATAGCCTCTGCCTGGACATCTGTAGGTAGACTTTACAAAAAAGAAGGCCACCACCCAAAATGAAGTACATGGTATTTGAACATGAATTTTAGCAAAAACTTACGTCCATTCCATTTCATCAATGGCTTTGCCAATTTCTGGTAAAACTCCAAATTCTGCAAAATAGTAGCATATTTTATATCCGGAACTAATACAGCAAAATAATAAATAAAACTATACCTTCAAATGCAGTCATTTTAGGGGGATCTCACAAATTTATTGATTTTAGGAAAATTGCAAAAAAATAAATTTTCGCCGGCTGCTGAAATACACAAAACTGGAATTCCCTGTTAGAGATACAAGCCGATCGGATAAATCGCCGGCTAGTAGCCGCCGGTCATTTTCTCCTAGCCGCGCCGCCGCCTATTGAATTTTTCTATCAGGTATGTGATGAAAACGGAACAATTTTAAAGGCCATTTTGAATACATTTTTCATCCAATTTTTTTTATAATATTTTAATAAAGAAATATTTGTATAATATTTGTGGTAAAGTTCTTTTTGATAAAGAAATATGTATTGTTAAAACCACCTTTTAAAATGCCTTCGTTTTCGAAATCGTTTTCCATCACATACCTGTATATTAAACAAATTCTTAAACAAAGTAAAACAGATGTGAAGAAAACGGGTGATCAAAAATGAAAAACTCAGCTATTTTGCACACTTGGCTATAATAGAAAAGAGACACATATAGTGATATGAAGATGTAGAAATAAACAAAACAAAAGTTTTAGCTCACAGTGAAAAAATGTTTAATTAGTATAAAACTCCAAAAAATTTATTGATTTATTATGTAAAAAATTAAATAAAACTTAAAGTATGTTTACGTTATATTTTAAAGTTTAATTATTAATAAAAGTGTAAAGGTATATTTAGTAAAAACTTATCGCGTAACATTAGAACTTTTAGTACCGCTCAACTTTAGTTGTTGGTTATAGGAAACGTCTCACCCCAAGCAGTTTTGTTAGCTTTTAAGGGGTCTGGACACGGTCAAAATGTTTGATGTTAAAATAGTGTACGTGTGCTTGTTGTGTGAAATTTTTATGCTTGATCCTAAACTTAATTTCATTCAACATATTACATTAATTGTAAACAAAGCAAGAAGTCTGCTTGGATTCATCAAACGTTGGGCTAAGGAGTTTGAAGATCCTTACATTACTATTTACATCACTTGTTCGTCCTGTTCTGGAATATGGCTCAATAATATGGGATCCTACATATCAAATTTATATTAACGCTATTGAATCTGTACAAAAACAGTTCTTAATATTTTGCCTTCGTTGATTACAATGGAATCCTCTGATTCTCCCATCCTATAATGCTATACTTGCACTTATTAAATTACCATCCTTAATTAGTCGTAGAAAAATGTTAAATGTTATTTTTTTCTTAAACATATTTAATGGTAATATCTGTTCGGATTTTTTAATTGGTAACTTATCTTTTCATGTTCCTCAGCGCCATACACGATACTACTATTCACTGCCAATTAAAGTTTTTAGATCAAATTATGCAAATTCAGATCCCTTTATTAGAAGTTGCAGGGATTTCAATAAATTTTATTGCTATGTTGATTTTTCTTCAAGTAATAATGCAATAAAGCGTAATATTATATATTCTTTAAATAACTGATTTCTTATAATATATATAATTAATTAATTACATTTGTATGCATGTTTAAATAGTATGTAAGAACTGTAAATTCATAGACTTAATTACAAATAAATAAAAATAAAAAAATTACCTAGCAAGCATTCATTTTTAGTTTGATTTTGTGCTGTTCGTTTGCTTGGTAAATAATAAAAGTCTCGCTAAATAAAGAAAATTTGTTCAGGCTTGATGGGTTAACACTATATACGCACAAGCATGTGACAGCAAGCATGCCAAAATGTCAATTTTTTTTTTTAATTTCCGTCAAGCTTCGTCGGTGTCACACATGCTAACAAATTTTCACTCATATTATTAACATGCTTGTCAAACATTTTGACCGTGTCCAGACCCCTTTAGCCAAATTCACATCAAGCATTATGGTGGTATCAGTGAAAATTTGTTTGTATGTGTGACACCGACAATGCTTGATGGAAAATCAAAAAAAATTTATTTTTGCAAACTACACACTTTTGAGCAGATTTAAAACAAAACATATGCTAAAGATGTCCGATGAGAAAATTGTTTTGGAGGTGTTTGTTAAAAAATTAATGATGAAAATAATCAATTTATAAAACTAAATGAAGTAATAATTAAAAAATAAATGATATTGATTGACAAATAATAAATGATAAAAAATATTTTTTTCTCCGTACAAATGTTAATAATTTTTACTCCGCAACACACGTTAGCTGTTTGATGTCAAGTATTTGACAATTGAGCCAATTCAGACGGGCATAGTTTTTAAGCCGCACAATTTTTGTTCTTTGTCAACGTTCAGACGATGCAAGTCTTATTGATCAGCTTCTTATTCAGCTGTGAGAAAGACAGAGAAACTTGTATTCATTTATCTGTCTTTCGCACAGCTGAATAAGAAGCTGACCAATAAGACTTGCAACGTCTGAACGTTGACATTCCAAAACACACGAGACTATAGGCTGATGTACCCGACCGTAAATGTAGAAAACGTTAATGTAGTCGAATGTGCTGATCGTTTCTGTCTCATAGCTTTCCAATGTGACAGAAACGATCAGCACATCAGACTATATCTACGTTTTCTACATTTACGGTCCGCTAAATCAGCCTTACTTCATCTGCCATAAAATGTATACGTATACCCAGCTTTGTGTGGACTAGTGTCTTGCACTTATTTGTTTTTGCAAAGTGTGCATGTATTAGTTTTGTGCTGCCAGTGCGGGGTTGTACCTGGTTGATAAATTGTGCCAACCAAAACCATTCTCCTCACCGAATTCGCCAACAAGCTGCCATGTTATGCTAGCATAATTATGCTCGTCTAAATATGCTCAATGTATAGTACCCTCTACAATTTTTTAATAGAAACTTTTTTCAATTTTTTTATAAAAAAAATTTTTGCATTATTTTTTCGTTGAAGCCGGCATGAGCCGCCGTCGAGTCATTGTTGCAAACGGCGCCGCGCCCGACCAATAGCGTCCTGGAACTCTGTTCCCCGCAGTATGTTCAGTGCAAAATAACGTGAAGCTGGCTGCGGACGCAACTTTGACGTTTGTTCTTTTTTCATCCAAAGTGTCAAAAAACTACGTACAATCGTCCATTTTCGTCGCAGACGTCAACTTATAACATCGTTTGAGCTTTGGTATGTAGAAAAAATTAATTATACTTGGGAAAAAATCTAAAAATCTTGATGCCATCGGTCAATTATTTTATATTTTTTACCAAGATTTCTTCAAATAATTGCAAAATATGCTAGCTTATTTTAATGTTATCGTTTTTCTTACAGTTCTTAAATTCCTTTTCACGAGTCCCTAATTTCACATTTTAATTCAAGATGGTTAGGGAGAACAAAGCTGCCTGGAAAGCTCAATATTTCCTAAAAGTAGTCGTAAGTATCTAATTTTAAATAAAGAAGAAAATGAATTTTTGAAATGATGAATCAAATTCACGTCTAAATGTCTTACCGTCTGAATGCCCGGCTTGAAAAAGCTGAACCCAGGTATTCTGGTAGGCTAGAAGTTGAAAAAAGCTCTTAAGAGCTGTCTGATTAAACGCAAGACATTGTCTCTTTGTTGGCTCCTATGTGCGAATAATGTGTCCTAATAGTTTTTGTTTGTTCTTTTTAGGATCTCTTCAACGAGTATCCGAAGTGTTTCATTGTAGGTGCCGACAATGTTGGTTCCCGTCAAATGCAAACCATCCGTACCAGCCTTCGTGGTATGGGTGTAGTTCTTATGGGTAAGAATACTATGATGCGTAAAGCAATCCGTGGTCATTTGGAACAAAACGCCCAATTGGAAAAATTGTTGCCCCATATCAAGGGTAATGTAGGCTTTGTCTTCACTAAGGGCGATTTGGCTGAAATTCGCGACAAGTTGTTGGAATCCAAAGTACGTGCCCCTGCTCGTGCTGGTGCCATTGCTCCTTTGACTGTCATCATCCCCGCCCAAAATACTGGTTTGGGGCCCGAAAAGACTTCCTTCTTTCAGGCTTTGTCTATTCCAACTAAGATTTCCAAGGGTACAATTGAAATTATTAACGATGTGCCCATTTTAAAGCCTGGTGATAAGGTCGGTGCTTCTGAAGCTACCTTGCTTAACATGTTGAACATCTCTCCTTTCTCATACGGTTTGATCGTTAACCAAGTTTACGACTCTGGCTCCATTTTCTCACCCGAGATTTTGGACATCAAACCCGAAGACTTGCGTGCCAAATTCCAAGCTGGTGTTGCCAACTTGGCTTCCGTCTGTTTGGAAATTGGTTACCCCACCATTGCATCTGCTCCACACAGCATTGCCAATGGTTTCAAGAACTTGTTGGCTATTGCCGCCACCACCGAAGTCGAATTCAAGGAAGCCGCTACCATCAAGGAGTACATCAAGGATCCTAGCAAATTCGCTGCTGTCGCAGCCGCAACAGCTCCTGCTGCAGGCGCTGCAGTTGCCGAAAAGAAGGAAGAAACCAAAAAGGAAGAATCCGAAGAAGAGGAAGACGACGATATGGGTTTCGGTCTCTTCGACTAAATACCCAAACTTTCAACAGCATTTTTTACCAAATCTGCTTGGTATTTTTGTTGAAAAGATTACGATTTGCTTTAATAATGTTGGTGTTTTTTCTTTAAAAATGTACTTTTAACCATGATTTTTATAGCCAACAAATGTCAACAAATTATTGTCGTGGTTTGACAAACCCAATGGCGAGTTGTTGCATTCGTTGTACTGTTTAGAAATTGCAAAAAATAAAGGTCGTAATCCCTAAGAATATATAACCATGACGTTTTTTATTTTCCTTAGGAAGAGTTTGGAACCGGTTAAACGCGAAGCAAGTTTTTATTTGTGTTAAGGTACGTTTACACTAGGCAAATATATCGCAAAAAAAACGAAACCACTACTTTTGCTAAGGGTTAGTGTGATTTAACTTGGTTTTTATATCAAAATAAAATTCATTATGCCGCAAAAAGCTATTTTTATATTCCCACTTATTCCGTAACTCTGTCGACGTCATGGCCAAACAATCCCCCTTATTCCGTAACTATTTGTCGACGTCAAAACAAAACATTGGCACTTGTCTACTCGCTGTCGACAAAAACTTACTAATATTCAGCCTGTTCATAGAATCCGATACGGAATTGGATTGGAAACGGAATTTCGATCCAATTCAGAATGGGTTTATGAAAACGTGACGGAATTGGTTTGTCCAAAAAGTGCTCATTTTTGTTTCAAATTCAGAAAATCCTTTACAAAGTTGTGTAGTGATTAGAAGATGGGAAAAATATGTTCTAGCTGTTAAATGCCTACACCAAAAAAATAAATTTTAAAATCAAGAAGAAACAATCTTGTTTTAAGAATAAAACCGTGATGAAATCGAACTAAGTTTGTTTAATCTTATTTTTAAAATGTTCATTCTTAATTTTAAAATGCATGTTTTAAGTTGATAAGCAACCTTGATTTTAAGTTGACCATACTTAAACCAAAAAAATATATTTTTGAATTAATAATTGAAATTTTTTAAACTAAGAATGAAGCATTTTTAAATTAAGAATGTTCGTTCTTAAATTAAAAATAAAGGTTTTAAATTAAGAATGAAAAATTTTTAAATTAGCAATGTTGAATTTTTAAATTAAGAATAATATGCGTTTTAAAATCAAGAATGGACATTCTTAAATTAAGAAGGGAGAGTTTTGTTTATATATTGCTTTATACAAACCATATACCATACAATAAAAAAAATGCAGATACATATTTTCAATTCTTATATTATTTCTTATATTCATTAATTAATATTGTTTTATTTAGAAGAAAGTTCGCAAATCTAATAATAATAATACAATAAACTATGTAACAAAGAAAAATTTTACATTGCATTTTTATAACTAACTATCTCTTATACTCATTTTAAGATTTTTTCCTTATGTAAAATTTTTTTAATTACATGGTTTCGCATTTAATATGATGGCATATTTACATCCATTAATCAATATACATCATCATGTTCGAATGAAAATTAAACTCCTTCAATAAATCCAGTAAATTCCATGTCAGCGGGTTCATTACACTCTAATTTCTTCAATATTATCAATCACTCAAACAAATGTTTTTTATGCAAATTTTTTACAGTTATTTTTATTTTTGGCACTCACGAAGTAGAAACACTTTTTAACATTTTCTGCAGATATTGCAATTTAATAGTGACATTTGTAAGAAAATAGCGGAAGTATTATACGTGATAACGTTTTCAAAAAATTAAAATTTTTTATTTAAACGCCGCATAGCAGTAATAAAAATCAAGACTTTTAATATAGTAACGAAACAAACTTGTTTTTGAAATGTTTTGCAAAAACTAAAAATTAAAGTTTTTGATTTAAGTGCTCTGCATTGTAGTAATAAAAATGTTAAACTTTAATATAATAAATGAAAATTTTTGTTTATAAAATGCTTAGCAAAATAAATTTCTTTTAAAAAATAAAAATTAAAAATTTTGATTTAAAAACGCTGCGTTGCAGTAATAGAAACTTTAAATTTTAATATAATAGGAAAGCACTTTTGTTTTGGATTCAAATACGCTGCATCGTAGTAATAAAAATATTTAACCTTAATATAATAAGGAAACATTTTTGTTTTTAAAATGTTTAGTAAAAAATTTTTGTTTTTCAAACAAAAACGCACATTTTTGTTTTAAAAATCCGAATTATATAAATAAGAATGTTAAATCTTAATATTAAAAGAAACATTCTTGGTTTAAGAATCATTTTTTAAAATGGTGCATTTTTAAAACAAAATCGCAACATTTTTATTTTAAGAGTGCTTTTTTGGTTCAGTGTATGTTAAAGAGCTCCCTGAACTCCAATTCTGTGACAATTAATTCCGTTTCTGAACGGAAATTTTCCAAATTCAAGCACAAACGGTTTTCATGAACGCAATCAACCGGTTTTGTGGAGAAAATGATGCCAAACCAATCCGTATTGGATTCTATGAACAGACTGATTAACAGTATTCCCATTTTATATGCCTTAGAGAATAGTAAGTGACTGTCAATAATAGTAAATGTTGTGGATGACGTGTAGAAATGTACACATTTTTTTGTATTGTCTTGACGTGACGTCGACAAATAGTCAAAGTTCAGCGTTCGAAAACTAGCGCTAGGGAATAATTTTCTGCGTCAAAAGTTTATCTACGCAAACAATTGACAGTGCCGCCGCATATTGCTGCAACTACGCCAGCATTTTTTTTGCTGTTGCAATAGTTTGCAGAAAGGTTGCACAAATTTACTGCATTTACGAATTCACCCAATACTTTTCAATTCGTACCATTTCATAATAAAATTTCTCCAGTCCTAAGCTCGTAAGCAGCAAATTGCTTATTATATATACTAAAAAATTAACTCGTAAACAGCAAATTGTTTATTATATTTACAAAACACATGTGCTCAGTTCAGAAACTATTGTATTAGTTGTATGTTGTACAAATGATGAACATTTCTTAGAAACATTTTTATGTTTATTAAGAGCTTATTTAACAACTTTCTATGCAAAAGTTGTCAAATAAACCTTTAATAAACAGTATATTTTTTATAAATATGAATAGGACATATAACTCTACAATAGCTTGTGAATTGAGCAATATTTTTTAATATTCAATTATCATATTTTTTTAAATACAAAATGTGCTTTTTATTAACTAAAATTTACATAAAATATTTAACTTTTCGTCAAAAACAACACTGTTACTCAATATTTGTGCTTTTCATGGTTAAGGTCACTTTAAGTTGTAAATTTAAGGCACATGATGGAATTTTTAAACAACAAATAAAACGGAATACAATGAATAATACAAGATAATGGCCATACTTCTTAAACTTTACTAAATAATTCATACTGATTGTACAAGTTGTCTCTTGCACGCAATTGTACCTAAAAGTATCAGTAGTATGTAATGTCGATTTTATCCTTGATGTCATTACCCCACTCGCGAGCAATGATCATAATTTCATTCGTTGTTAGTTTCGGACCAATTAATGGATTCATTTGTGTCATGTAGCAGCAAAGCCAGCTAAAACAGATGAGATAAATAATACAAGTGTCCTTGAAAGGTTCATTGTCTATTCAAAAATAACCAAGTTTTAAAGAAAAAGAATGAAATACTTACAAAAGCCAACAAGTTGCTGCTGTCAACATTAAACAACATTGTGTGATTCTATAAAATAAAAACAAAATTAATTTTATTTATACCATTTTATTAGCTTGAAAAAATTACCCTTTGTTGGGACCTCTAGCAAAGAAGGGGCAAATAATTCCAATAAATACCCAAATGCACGTGATAACTAATGGTGCTACGTAGGCTTCGACCATCTTTAAATTTTTATAATTAAATAAAAATAAATATTTTCTAAAAAATTAAACAGTAGTCCTCTGAAATGAAAAATTTTATCTCAGCTTTGCTTATTTTTGCTAAATGTCACATGACGAAACATATGACAACTATTTGCAAAAGCTGCCATACCTTTTTCATCAAAAGCTTTTCCTTTGCAATTAAACTTTCTTTCAGAAATACAGCCCTGAATATTTATTTTGTTTTTATGACAACGAACACAGTTGAACAAAAATGTAATTTTATATGAATTGGCAATTACTGTTCAGTGACAAAGTGACAAGCAAAATTATTAAAAATGGTTTTGGAAAGTACTATGATATGGTAAGTTTTTTTTTTACAAAAATTAATGAAAATTATACATAAATTTCTTAAAATCTGTTAGTAATATGGAAAAGAAAGTATAATCTTCTAGAATAAATTAACATTTTTGTATTAAGTTGCATAAATTCATAGATATTTTGCAAAGAAAATATGTTGTTATGGTTGACGCTTTGTTTTAATACTTATTAATAAATTTTTGTCCAAAAATTTTAGTTTTGATAACAGTGATTACCAACGAAATGGTGATTACTTCCCAACTCGCCTGAATGTACAAAAGGATGGTATTAATTTGGTTTGCCTTACCAAAGTACGTTCTAATCCGGAAAACAATGTAGGCCTTATGACCATTTCTAAGTATGAAGGGAACTAAAAGAAAAGATAAATAACTTACTGATAAATATAATCTTTTTCAGCACCGTAGAAGTTTTGGCTACTTTAACTAGTGATGTTGGACGTATATTCTCCAAAATGCATTTAGTACAACCAAAGGGAGAAATTAATCTCCTAACTGGTGTACGCATAGCCCATGTAAGTCTTTTATGTATTTTTTTTTCTTAATATTCAAATGCTGTTTTGCTTTATGCTAGCTGGTCTTAAAACATCGTCAAGGCAAAAACCATAAAATGCGCATTGTGGTTTTTGTCGGCTCTCCTATTAAAAATGAAGAAGGAGAATTGGTCAAGTTGGCCAAACGTTTGAAGAAGGAGAAAGTTAATGTTGATATCATTAGCTTTGGTGATCATGAATCAAATAATGAAATTTTACAAGCCTTCATTAATACATTGAATGGCAAAGATGGCACTAGCTCACATTTGGTCTGTGTTCCTCGTGGTTCCGGTCTATCCGATGCTTTATTGTCTTCACCCATAATACAGGGTGAAGATGGCTTGGGTGGTGCTGGTTTGGGAGGCGCTGGTTTTGAATTCGGTGTCGATCCTAATGAAGACCCTGAACTGGCGTTAGCTCTACGTGTTTCGATGGAAGAACAAAGACAGCGCCAAGAGGAAGAACAACGCCGTGCTGGTGGCGGTGCAAGTGAGTCAGATACGGCCAATAATGAGAAAACCAATACTGTTGCAACCGCAACACCAACAGCAGCAGTCGAAGAACCAAACTCTGAAGAGGCTATGTTACAACGTGCGTTGGCTATGTCCACAGAACAGGTAATATCCGATCATACTTTTCAGAAAGAAAAAACTTAATTTTTATTATTTTTATAGAGCGATGATAATTTGCCAGATTTTGCCAATATGACTGAAGAAGAGCAAATTGCTTTCGCTATGCAAATGTCTATGCAGGATGCTGGTAAGTTTATATATAAATTAATATTTTACGGGGGTTGCTATTTACGTTGCTAGCCTTCGCGAGTCTGACGATTGGTTTCCTCATCTCTTAATATAAATATTTCCCTGAGCATGTGTTATAATATACTATAAATACATATGAATATACAAAATTGCAGAAGTTCTCTAGTTTAATTAAGCAGTTTGTAGTTAAACATATACTAAATTGAATTTCTCAATCCTATATCTCCTAAGATGAAACAGTTACACAACAAGCTAAACGACCAAAAACTGAAGAAATGCTCCAATGGATGTTGATGAAGATTATTCAGAAGTAATTGGCGATCCGGCTTTCTTACAGAGTGTTCTGGAAAATTTACCCGGTGTAGATCCACAATCCGAAGCTGTACGCGACGCTGTTGGTTCCCTTAGCAAGGAAAAAGATAAAAAGACTGACAGTGAGAAACCCGATAAACAGTAATGTAGATATAAATCTACTTAACTACATAAATTGATTCATCTATATGCTAAAACTCACTTTAATTTTTGTATTAATTCCAATATTCGAAAATGTGACCTCGAAATTTAAATTCAGCTGTTTGGGTCACTCCTTCGTAAGTTAATAATAAAATATTCGTAAAAAAAAATTAGTCACCTAGCTTAACCTTTATTTCAATATTAGGGCGCATTAACCCTCGGAGGTTGAACCTACGGATCAAGTTTATTTGCCAGACTCGTTCTAATCGCATAGAATTTGATGCAGTTTAAAATTAAAAAAGAAGAACAAAACGAAATGTGTGTACAAGTCTGTAGCGCTTTTCATTTTTCTTAACTTTATCTTCTATAAACACACAACTTGCGCAAAATGCATTTTAAAAGAAACTAATATGGTAGTTAGTTAACACCAACCTATAAACCAATAATACACTGAGTTCGGAGGCCACAAGTAACATATCTAGATTCAATAAAAGATTCTGCAATATATCTACATTTATCAATTCACATATATATTTTCGCAAATTTATCCAACTTTACAATCTTAAATATTAGTCGACTGCTAATTATATAAGCTGGTGTAAATAAAATACTCCGAGAATTTATTTCAAGCCGCGGTACTCCCTCATGTGGAGCAAAACCCAAGTAGGAATCACCAAAGTCGCGCAGCACATACCTCCACCGAGAATCAATTTTTCCTGGA